>CM067371.1:137196100-137227474 GCA_034401795.1 Chaetoderma sp. LZ-2023a | reverse complement strand
AGTAAATAAATATATATATATATATGGATTTGATAGCATTTTGAGTGTATTGGGTCATAAATAATCCATCATAAACAAACATGCATACACAATTTATTAAATTTAATTAAATTTATGACCCAATACACTCAAAACGCTAGCAAACTCATACACCGGAACTGTGTTAGAAGTAATACGATTGCGAAAGCAATCGAAAGCCAAAGTCAACAAACGTGATTCGATCAAGATCCTATATTTTAATATTAGTTCGGAGCTTTGGGATATGATCAGCTGATTTGGCTATCAAACACTTCACATGTATGTACATAACCAGAATATGTTGATAAAGAGAATTGAAACTAAGGTCTCTTTCTCATTGCCTAATCCTGTTTAACTATTTCGTGTACTATGTCGGTTAATAATTAGCCGATATATCGGTTTGCATCCACACTGCAAGAGGATAGTCCCAGACTGGACGTTGGTGCTACTTGGTGGAGAGCCAGATACAATGCTGCTCGTAGAGCTCCCTGCCAAACAGTGAGAGACAAAGCTGACAGTAATGCTACCTGGCAAATTTTTACGGAATAGGCCGCGTTCACATAGGGAAGCATTAGCGATATATCAGAAGATAAGCCGCCGATTTTGTGGGATTAAGTTTCGAAATAAATGACATATTTATTCTGGTCCAAGAGCTGGTCAACTGAGCATGCTAGCCGATATAGCTGGTATTTACCGAAATAGTGGCTGTATGGGAACACGGCCTAAAACTATGTGATTCATGCCAGGCGATAGTATTTCTCATGCAACGAGTAATCTAAAAATAGAGGCGTGGCTTCTTCGAGAATACACCTCTAATGTAATGACCGGCCATCTTCTTGCGTCATCACAATGACTACACCATTACACAGACTCTACTTCGGAGACCTGACAGATCTGGACCCAGTCTATCCTCGCAGCGGACTGTAAAAGGAACACTGTGGATCGTGTTGATTTTGGTATCATCTTAACCTCTGTATCACTGTAGCTTGATACAGACATTGAAATTGACTTGATCCATCCAGTGGTTAGTGTGATACCAACAGCCACGCAACGTCAGCAAATTCTTGACCTCATTTTGTGTGGGACAGATTTGAACATATTCGAATTTTATGACGAATTCAGAGGGACTATTTTTCTGTTAACCACTTGTCATACAGACTACTATAGGCTTTATATCATCTCGTTTTACGTGAATTAATATTGTCTGGTATGAAGAGAGTAGCGCTCTTGTCCTTTTAAGTTTCAATTCTCTCTACCACCATATTCTGGTGGAAATCACTACGCCAATGGCTACTCAATACATACAAGATACTTTTCTCGATCTCGTATCGAAGGAGATCTCGCGAGATACGAATGATACAACGAGATGATATAATGTTCATGGTCCTTTGTATGAAAAACAGTTAACAGAAAAAATAGTCCCTCTTAATTAGTCTTAAAATTGAAATCAGTCGCACACAAAATGAGCATAACAATTTGCTGACATTGCGTAGATGATCTCACATGAACCACTGGATGGATCAAGTAGACATTGATGTCTGTATCAAACGAGTGGCACATTGGTTAAGATGATATCAAAAGCAACACAATCCACAGCGGTGCGTTTACAGCCTCACTGCCGAGATAGACTGGGTACCGACCTACCAGGTCTCCAAATTTGAGTCTTTTTTAGCAGTCAACAAGTTGGGCGGTCATTACATTAGAGACGTATTCTCGGCACTCAGCTACGCCCCTATTTTTAAATTATATGTAACGGGTGTATTTACTCTGTGGATCTCTTTGAACTAGGGGCTGTAGAGGTCTACATTTATTTAACGTTGAACTATATAACGTATTGAAAGAATGTTAAAATTATGCAAATTATAATCATTAATTCACTATCAACATGAGCTAATTAAAACAAGGACAGACGCAATAAATTTGAGAAATTGTTCAAATTCCATGATTTGACTAGTTCTTAAATACAGTCACGTCTAGTTTTAGACCATATGGCCAGATCTACTATCAATAGACATATATTTCCTTTCGTTTACCAATGGCATATACGTGTTTATATTATTTCATCTAGGCGTCGGTACTCAGTACCGTACTTCATATATTGCAAATGTACATGTCCTGAGTTAATTCATTTCCTCGCGAAATCTTGAAAGATCATCTTTCTCCAATAATAATAATAATAATAATAATAATAATAATAATAATAATAATAATTTAACACACATATTGGTGAATTCTTTTCATGTTCTCTACCTGGTTTGAACACCTACTTTGTAGGCATACCAACATATTTGATAGCAATAATATGTTTGGACATCGGCTCACCGTCAAAATAACTCGTCTTTAGTACTATAAACTTTATATCAACCAATAATCAGGTACGGTAGCTTATGGCTAAATATATAGAAGCCTTACCTGGCTCCAGGTGGTGTTATATGGTAGGGAATTTCGAGCTGGTCTAATTTTAGTAGTTCCTTATGTCCGAGAATGTTTGCAAACATCGTCCAATATTCTGAAGTTGCTGCGTCAAGTGCCTTCTTATTGTTGTTGTTAATGCTGGTGTCTTCCTCAAAGGGGCCCTTGTGCCATGCTCGCTCTGCTAGGGCTAACATACGCGGAAAGATCATACTATACAGGTCACCGGGGGTCCGCATTGTTTCAGTCCATACGGAACCTTGCATGCCTGAAAATATGATAGAATGGACTTTCCAAGTTTATTCATTCATCATACTCGACTATGTGGCGTGTGTGATGATGACTTCATAATCATGACGTCATGAATGACTCGACATAGTTCGTCTTTAACACTTAATAGTCTGGCACGTGTACGAATTGTATGACTTTACCATTTAATCAACATTTTTTTTAATTTGAATATTTCGAAACTAATTTGACTGGGCGCTGTGGCTGCCATAGGCCGGAGCAGCACCCAGCCAAATTAGTTTCAATCTATTTAATAGCTTACCTGTATAGTTGAAAGGAAATTGAATGTCATGGAGTTCAGGAAGTGTGGGTGGAGTTTAGATAGTGATCGGCTGGGCTTAGCTAAAACTGAATAGGTCAATTTCATGTCATTCCACTGACTTTATAAGTCTCCACAGGTAGTACGACACCTGAATTGAATCACGAGGTTACTATCTGGACATATACAATGCTGGTATAAGTTTGTTGCAATATCATGGTGTTTCGCATAACCATATACCTATGATTATCTCAAAAGAGAATGCTACAGGTATGATATATTATACAACATGCACCCTTCTTTCTTCATGCTATTCCTGAATCCACACACTCCTGATAACTAGCTAATGGACCTTTCCAGAGTATCCGTCTATCAACCTGACGTCATATGACGTCATAATCAGATAAGCTGCGTGTAGGATGTAGATTCTATTTGGCCCGTCTTTAACGCTTAATAGACCGACACGTTGTACGAATTGTATGTCGTAATTGTACTACTATTTAATAAACATGATGTTGAATATTTTGAAACAAATTTGACTAAACGTTGTTGCTGCCATAGGCACCAACACCGCTCTGTCAAATGAGTTCCAAAATATTCAATAACTTACCTGCATAGTTTTCTGGAAATTGCTAGTCAGAGAGTTCAGAGGTCGATCGATCACAACACTTCATCCCGGATCTATATCCCACCCAGATAAGGCAGCTTACTGGGACGATTCTGGGTCGATACAGTGCCGATACTTTCCGGTATCGGCCCAGCAAGCTGCGTTATCATGGTAGCATATTCATGAAAACATGTTGCACATGCATACTAGATTAGTTTTGTTTGGTGGCCTGATTAAAGCTGCAACTTGTATCAAGGGGTAGGGTTTATATATGCTGCATAACAGGACCTATGACAGATATTTTGATAGATCGACGGGCCGGGATCTTCACATCACTTACCATCACAGACCTCTCAACTCTCACGCATTCAGAGTGAGACTCCCGCATTTTGGCTTCATTCTCACCCTCTCACGCAGCTACACGCAAATGTCACACATCTGACACTTTTATTGAAGAATAATACTTATAATGCGATATTTACTGTAAAATGGCAAATTTCATACCTCAAGCGTCAGATTATCTGACAAAACTGTTGCTGGGTAAGCATGACCTACATAATGCCATCTTGGAGCCCAGCTATCAGAGAGAAATTGACGTTTTCAAGTCTCTGATCACTTCTCAGACTCAGAGCATGTATTTTTTTTTAATTTCCGGTGAGAACTCCCAGAACACGCACGTACGCACGCACGCACGCACACGCGCGCCTTATCGAGTGGGACACATCCTTCCTGACCTGCCCCAAATCTCACTTTTCAGGTTTTCAAAATTTGAGAGCTCTGGGTCCTGTTCACGATCAGAGTAGATGCGGACTATTATAGACCCTGGGTGAATTACGCACACGCCATGATATCACCGCCATGCGTAGTGCATCCACTCACATTAGACAAAGCTTAGTATTCATTTACCAATAATATTCTCTGTTTTCTGCAGTGGCGTGCATTGGTCACCAGCCTCTCCGCAGACCATTTCCTGTGTCACGGCGTCACCTGATCGAGTAACGTCAGCGTTTGCGTACAGTTGATCTGGCATAAACGAGAAGACTTTGCGTGTATCAGTAAATCTCGCTGCCCAGTAAAAACCCCTCTCCTCTGGATCAGGCTCATGAGGATGGTCAAAATAGAGATGTGTAGCTTGTGACATCACAACCTTGCAAAAATGAATTGCACACTCGAATATATATATATATATATATATATATATATATATATATATATATATATATATATATATATATATATATATATATATATATATATATATATATATATATATATATATATATATATATATATATATATATATATATATATATATATATTGTAACACAATGACATATATACTTCATCATATAGTCCTACACGCATAATATGATAGAGAAGATAAACAGGTTAGTGAATTATAAAATACGATTAGATAGCCAGATGGTGGGATGGACAAAAAAGGTCATATACATTCATCAAAGACTGAAATTCGTACAACCTTTTTGAATATATATATATAAACAAGGATTGATTTTGCGAGAGCTGGCAAATTATTGAATGACATGATAAAATTACAGACTGATACAGTGGTACACAAGGAATATTCTAAATAGATGATGTGCTGACTGGTAAATGGATACTATTAGCGGTGCTGAACGCACATATCGATAGACAGACAGATAGACACACAATCAGATAGAGAGGAGAATGAACATCGCGGATCTAGGGATAAAATTAAGGAGCCATAGATAGACACATTCCCACGGAATATGACCGTGACTTGACTTGTATGAAATGGACGAATATATGGATGGTCATATGATTTAGTACGTAGGAGAGAGAGAGAGAGAGAGAGAGAGAGAGAGAGAGAGAGAGAGAGAGAGAGAGAGGGAGGGGGGGGGGGAGAGGTGATGGGGAGGGGGGAGAGGAAAGGGGAATGAGGGAAAGAGGGACGGAGAGAGTTTTGACGGTGTACTCGGTTGCTGAATTATTATCTGTTTAGTGTCACAGTTACCAGCCGGTTTATTTAGATTAACCAGGCTTACTCACTACATAATCTGAACTAGATACACCTACGCAGACCGAAACGAAAGCAGCCATCATGATACAGATCTATTTAGAACAAACATCAATGCATGTTTTATCTAAAGCTCTTAGTCACAGACGTTATCTTTTGACATCAGCAAGCAATTATTAGTCATAGGTTTTACCTAATAATCTGAGTAAAAGTAGCATTAGGAAGCTGTATGTATCAGGATTGACAGATTTAAATCGTACTTTTTATAGATTGACAACTGAGAAAACATTCATCATATGACTTCCATATTTTACCTTCTATTCGTATGTTATCTAACTGCTACGTCAAATGAGACATGACTAGGAACGTAAGCAAAATGCAATATGATACAGTAATAGCTAATGCATTTTCTGCAGCGCCCAACGGACCTTTCCATTTTTAGCTATGCCCCGCCCATCACTAGCTAAGCTCCACCCACACCTCGCCGTGTTGGGATGGATCGATCCTCAAAATGACCTAGCTATCAATTTCCTGAAAACTATACAGGGAAGCTGTTGAATATTTTGTAACTAATTTGACTGGGTGCTGTTGCTGCCTATGGCAGCACCAGCGCCCAGTCAAATTAGTTTCAAAACATTCAACAAAATATTTATTAAATAGTAAAAGCAAACAATTTGTACAACAACGCATAGACCGTCTTCAAATATGAGTTCGTGACGTACTTATCGACGTCCTTCATGACGTCATCCATTATGATGGCATTATACACATCACGCAGTTCATTATGACGTCATATGATGGGTGGGTACTCTGGAAAGGTGAATTGAGTCATGTATGGGGGGGTGTGAGATAAACAAAGGTGTCTCGCAAATTACAAGCACGGAATTTGGCATGGTTCATCTATACAAATCACATTTCAGATCTACACGATTGGACCGTTGAAACATTTTTTCTTCAAGATGGCTGTTAAATTCTCATAAAAAGCTTATTATTTGCATATAAATAGATGTATTTGGTCAATTTAAGTAATCTTGGTGTCGATTTATGTTTTCAAACATGCTGAAACTGATTCCGCTAGTTTCGCCATTTTGTATTTTAGGCTGCTCTCCAGAAAAATCTGATGTTGTTACATGTCTTTTTAACTTTGCTAGTAATGCTGACCACTAATGCCAATGCATGCGATATAGGGGTGTAGTGGCAGATGTAGTAGCTTTGTCTCAGCGGTCAGCTGCATTCTTTAAATGGACGCCGGCATTGGTCCTCATTGTTTACACGATCAGATGATTTTACGATTTGTTGAACGACACATTGACATTAGTACACGTTGTACAACCAATTGTTCAATCTATTTGATCCTGTAAACTTTGATTTGGTATTTGCTGTGACGCTGCCTGGTCATCCAGAAACTAATAATTGTTGGTAAAGTTTTTGACTAATAATTCTTAGGTAACGTTTGTGGCTAACAATTGTTGGATATCATGCATTTTGTGACTAATAATTCTTAGGTAAGGTTTGTGACTAATAATTGTTAGGTGACTCGTGTGACTAATAATTTTTGGATGAAGCGTGTGACTAATAATTGTTAGGTAAATCACATGCCTAACAAATGTTAGGCAAATCACGTTACTAATAATTGTTACGTAAATGATGTCACGTGACTAATAAATGCTAGGTAAATCAGGTGATTAATAATTGTTATTTTATTACGCCAACACTTTTTTGAAAAAATTGCAATCGTCTCCGTCCGTCTGTGTGTCCACCCCCCCCCCCCCCCCCTCCATCCATCAGTTTGTTCGTCTGTTTGTCCGGATATCTCCTCTGAAACTATTTGGTGGAATTCAATCAAATTTGCTATGTTTGTTACTCATATGATTGGGGGTTACGAGACGACATTTACGTTAGGCTTCTTCCTCATGGCAGGATGGGCACAGGGTGGAGGTGTAGCAGAAAGTCAATGTTGGCGGAATTCAACCAAATTCCGTATGATAAATACGATTGCTGATTGTGAGGCTATGTTTAAATTAAGTTCTATCCCACAAGGTGTGGGTGGGGTTAGGTTAGGGAGGGGTGGGGTGGGGTGGGGTGGGGTGGGGGGGGGAGTGGGATAGGTGAGGGTGGTGGAAGAAGGCAAAGTTGGCGAAAGCGTGCCATCGCTGCACCTGCTAGCTTTACTTAGGAAGAACTTAACTAACATCACTGAGTGATAGAAAGTAGTTCCTAAATTACCATACATCTTTGACAAACTAATTCTTATTTCTTAAACAATGCGCTAAGGGCTCTAGCAGTCTGAAAGGTATTATATAGACAGCATAAACATCAAGACATTGTTGTCTAAATATAAATTAGTGCATCATAAGACTATTTTGTAATCAACACCTTTATCACCATGAATGGTCTTGAGTACCTGTACGCAGATATAACCACACTATGTCCATTGACGCAGGGGAAGATCGTGACACAAGTGACTACAACAACAAACTTTGTATATACTTTGGTTAGGTCCTAGAGAAACATTCTAATGTGGGTGTGGGGTGGCGAGGGTGAGGTGAGGGCTACCCGACTTGGGATCTCTAGGTCAAAGATAGGTCAAGGTCAAAGGTAGTTTGCTTTTAATTATGTGTAGTCATGGCGTGCTGTATATCAAAATGGAGCAAAAATTGCATTATGTTGTTCCATAATATGTATTTGAGAGTATATAGGTTAACGTTAAGTCAATTGCTTTAAGAATATATTTATGGTAATGTACATAATACCATATTGCTGCTATATTATAATACTTACTAATATACAGGATAGGACAGTCTGAGTAAAAGTAGAACTAGGAAGCTTTATATATAAATACAAGAGTTACAGATTTAAACCAAACTGTTTATAGATGGACAACTTAGATTTTCTAACGGACGTATTAGTGGGCCAGATAAGAGGCGTTTTAAGGGGAATTGTGCAAATTGGGATACAGCATGAAATTCGGGTTTATGAGTAATCTAAATAGCTTTACAAGTCAACTTTCAAATCTACCAGATTGGATATTTGAAAAACCAAGATAGCGGCCATGTTTCAAGATGGCCGCCACATTCAGCTACGAGATTCCAGTTTGAGGTGAACATCTTCACTGTCAGAATCATTGAAAGTCTTTGAGGAACGTTGGAGTTGGGGAGATGGAATTGATTACTGCTGACGCATCTATGATTATCGCATATGCCTTTGCTATCATATTAACTTCTGCTTCAAGTAGTTCAACAAGCTGTGATTTCTGACAAGTATGACCATTGTCACTAAGGTAGGCAGGGGCAGACTGATTCTCATGTGTGAAAGACTCTGGTAAGTCACACTGTCTGGTTTGGCATGCAATGTATAAGCGGGAGAACAGCTGACAGTCATCCTTCAGCACCTTCTCATTGGAACTCCTGACGACTTGTTTATGTTTGAAGAAATGACCTCGTTTTTTGTTTTATATTTGACCTTCAAATCAACCAGATTATACATTTGAAAATCCGAGATGGCGGCCATGTTTCAACATGTTCTCAAATTCACCTGATTTACCTTATCCTAGTGTTGATTTATATGGTTTTCACCATTTAGAACTGATAACTAGGTAAAAACATACAGATGTCGCATAATATAAAAAAACTCGTTGATATCATCTATTTATTCAAGGAGTTCTCAACATCGTCGCAAATGTACTACTGTTCAATTCATAATTTCTTATGATCGCCATGCTCGTCTTTCTCACACTTGCTCATACTGGCACATGCCCAATGCCGGTCCTATGGGAAATGGCTCCCCGGGCGAGCCCAAACTTTTGGCGCCCCTAGGGTTACTGCATGGTAGACTGCAGGCTTCACATGTTCCTTGAGTGCTGACTGGGTGGATGGAATCGCATTATATGGTCAATGCTTGCTGGCAAAGTGGCATAGCTTTGCATCATTGACATGGGTAGCTGTGCTCGACCTTTCACACACGATCACCACACATCTCCTCATGGTATGCAGGTAATCTTCATCAACACTTGATGGACAATGACAGAGGTATGTGAAGGTAGTGAAGACCTCATCACATATGCCCCCACCACCACCCCCCCCCCCCTCCCGTTTATGTTTGAAGAAAGTGACCTTGTTTTCTTGATTGGCTGGTAGAATTAAAGAAATGTCTTTGAGCACTTACAGTCTGTTCAGGATGTCTACTTGTGATTGTTGCATATTTTGCACCTGACACTGTGTCATGGCCATCAAATGGACGAAACACTTCAGGACCAACCACCATCCATCGTATATGTGCTACTGGGTCCTTTATCAGAGTAAGTGGCATTCACTAGCTTGTGCTTATCATATCATAGTGGCACTGGATACTGACAGGAAAGACTCAACCATCTCAATTGATCTCAATGCAACCATCTCAATATGAAGTCCGCCAAACATGGTCATAAACGTGTCTTCTACATACTTCGGAATGCTCGTTCCTATGGAGGCACAGACCACAATTGTGATCATAAACCAGGCATTACACGCGTTCAGATGAACGATCTCTACCTAAGGTATAAACGCCATGCCAGGAGAGAGGGTAGAGTCACTTACAAACTACCCAAGCTCATCAATGACACTGCCACTCAAATTTCATACAAAAAGCCTCGCGGGGAGCAGATTGCTAACATCGACGTCAGCTCCAATCCAAACAAAGCCCTACCAAACTACTGAGAAACAAGGTCATTTCTTCAAACATAAACAAGTCGTCAGTAGTTCCAATGAGAAGGTGCTGAAGTATAACTGTCAGCTGTTCTCCCGCTTATACATTGCATGCCAAACCAGACAGTGTGACTTACCAGAGTCTTTCACACATGAGAATCAGTCTGCCCCTGCCTACCTTAGTGACAATGGTCAACCTCATACTTGTTAGAAATCACAGCTTGTTGAACTACTTGAAGCAGAAGTTAATATGATAGCAAAGGCATATGCGATAATCATAGATGCGTCAGCAGTAATCAATTCCATCTCCCCAACCCCAACGTTCCTCAAAGACTTTCAATGATTCTGACAGTGAAGATGTTCACCTCAAACTGGAATCGCGTAGCTGAATGTGGCGGCCATCTTAAAACATGGCCGCTATCTTGGATTTTCAAATATCCAATCTGGTAGATTTGAAAGGTGACTTGTAAAGCTATTTAGATTACTCATAAACCCGAATTTCATGCTGTATCCCAATTTGCACAATTCCCCTTAAAACGCCTCTTATCTGGCACAATAATACGTCCATTAGAAAATCTAAGTTGCCCATCTATAAATGGTTTGATTTAAATCTGTAACTCTTGTATTTATATATAAAGCTTCCTAGTTCTACTTTTACTCATACTGTCCTATACTGTATATTAGTAAGTACAATAATATAGCAGCAATATGGTATTATGTACATTACCATAAATATATTCTTAAAGCAATTGACTTAACGTTAACCTATATAATCTCAAATACATATTATGGAACAACATAATGCAATTTTAGCTCCAGTTTGATATACAGCACGCCATGACTACACCTAATTAAAAGCAAACTACCTTTGACCTTGACCTACCTTTGACCTAGAGATCCCAAGTCGGGTAGCCCCCACCCCACCCTCGCCACCCCACACCAACATTGGAATGTTTCTCTAGGACCTAACCAAAGTATATACAAAGTTTGTTGTTGTAGTCGCTTGTGTCACGATCTTCCCCTGCGTCAATGGACATAGTGTGGTTATATCTGCGTGCAGGTACTCAAGACCATTCATGGTGATAAAGGTGTTGATCACAAAATAGTCTTATGATGCACTAATTTATATTTAGACACCAATGTCTTGATGTTTATATTGTCTATATAATACCTTTCAGACTGCTAGAGCCTTTAGCGCATTGTTTAAGAAATAAGAATTAGTTTGTCAAAGATGTATGGTAATTTAGGAACTAATTTTTATCATTCAGTGATGTTAGTTAAGTTCTTCCTAAGTAAAGCTAGAAGGTGCAGCGATGGCACGCTTTCGCCAACTTTGCCTTCCACCCCCACCACCCCCCCCCCCCCCACCCCACCTAACCTAACCCCACCCACACCTTGTGGGATAGAACTTAATTTAAACATAGACTCACAATCCGCAATCGTATTTACCTTACGGAATTTGGTTGAATTCCGCCAACATTGACTTTCTGCTACACCTCCACCCTGCGCCCACCCTGCCATGAGGAAGAAGCCTAACATAAATGTCGTCTCGTAACCCCCAATCATATGAGTAACAAACATAGCAAATTTGATTGAATTCCACAAAATGGTTTCAGAGGAGAGGAGATATCCGGACAAACAGACGAACAAACTGATGGATGGAGGGGGGTGGGGGTGGGGGGGGGGTGGACACACAGACGGACGGAGACGATTGCAATTTTTTCGAAAAGGTTTTGGCGTAATAAAATAACAATTATTAATCACCTGATTTACCTAGCATTTATTAGTCACGTGACATCATTTACGTAACAATTATTAGTAACGTGATTTGCCTAACATTTGTTAGGCATGTGATTTACCTAACAATTATTAGTCACACGCGTCATCCAAAAATTATTAGTCACACGATTCACCTAACAATTATTAGTCACAAACCTTACCTAAGAATTATTAGTCACAAAATGCATGATATCCAATAATTGTTAGCCACAAACGTTACCTAAGAATTATTAGTCAAAAACCTTACCTAACAATTATTAGTTTCTGGATGACCAGGCAGCGTCACAGCAAATGCCGAATCCGAGTTTACAGGATCAAATAGATTTAACAATTGGTTGTACAACGTGTACTAATGCCAATGGGTCGGTCAACAAATCGTAAAATCATCTGATCGTGTAAACTCGGCTTAACCAGGACCCATACACATAATATTAATAGGCATATCTATCTATATCCACACACCTCCCTAAACTAAGCATAGTTTGAAAAAACAGTGTGTAACGCTACTTGGTTGAGCCGCATGTGAATAAATGTTTATCAAGCAGTGGCATGTTTCTGTAAAGTTGTGTGACATGTTCACGCCAATATGTAGATGCAATGTGGGGATTGGTGTTGGATCAACGATAAAAACACGAAATTAAAAATTCAGGACATCATGAACAAGCAAAAAAACATCGGAGAGGGACAACAGAGACAGATTATGCATACACAAATTTCCCACAGGTGTGTTATCCAGAGATTAGACGGTGCTCACCTTATATCCGGCGTTCGCGAGAATGTATGCTCTCTGCGCGCCTCCCCACTCCCAGACATTATTCCAGGCATTGGCTACTACCAGTCTGTTGGGCAATGTGTCCCTAGTAAAAGGCACACCCTCTTCACCTATTAATCCATCCTCCCATCCACTCAGATGTAATGAGTAATTGTTCGCGATATACGCCACACGCTGGACAAAGTATTTCTTTAAGTCAGTGACGTTGTGTATTTGTGGATTGAGCCTCAGAAACTCAACACACTTCGGTGAATTAATCCATGCACCTTCTGGAACCTCGTCCCCTCCAAAATGGAAGTTTGTCAATGGTTGTATATCGCGGTGTAAACTGACAAAAGCTCCGATGACGTGTTTAATGAAGTCATATGTCGAATTGATGCATGGATTAACAGCATTATCGCTAAAATATTGTACAGACTTATAGATAGATTTATCATCTAGATCTGAAAGTAGGTATGCAACAGCATCAGCCGTGTTGCCTTCAAAGGCGAGTTTCCTGTACCTGGCTTCCATTGCCTTGATTGCAGCACGAGCATGGCCAGGCATGTCAATCTCCGGGATCACTGTTATGTGCCTCTTGGCTGCAAAACGTAGGATTTCCTTGTAGTCCTCCACGGTGTAGAACCCACTACCGCTTGTTGCAGTGCTAGGTCCCGATCCAAGTTGTGGTATCAAACAGTCCGTCTCGGTCAGGTCAGCGCACTGCTTTGAACCGACCTGGATGGAAGCAAACATACATTGACGAATTTAATTTACACTATAAGTGAAATCTAATTTATTAAAGTTGCATATTCACAGAAAAATGACTAAAATAAAATTGTTTAAAGTGTATACTTTTAGAGGCTTAAACCGTGGGCCTATATGTAATGAAACGAAATAAATCTTAGCGTATAAATGATGATTTCGCTGCGCATGAATTAATATAATTTTTTAACCTGTGAATTTGAATTTGGGACTCGTGCTTCTATTTCAATTTTAGCAATGAAATCATCATATGTTAAGATTTACTTCGTTTCAATTACGTCCAGGCACACAATTTAAGCCTTTAAAACATACAATTGTATGATTACTGTATTCTGCGGCTATAGTAGTAGAAATATCCCACAGCTGCAATCAGTCCTTCTTGGCTTTTGCCCACTGTGTCTTGTCCTCAGCCAAAATCCTTAGCTTCCTCAGGTCCATTCTTGACTTGAGTGTACCGAGTCCTGCTTTCTTGAGCTCGCCTCGTAGAACGCTTAGCTGAGTTATGCAATGGCGTCCTCTCCTGGCTTTGTATTTGCTGGCTCCAAGTAGGGAGATTTCTAAGGCTATCTGTGCTGGTGTCTCTTCTTGTATCTTTAGCACATGGCCAATCATGAACCATCTTTGCTGGGCGACCTTTACCGACAGTGGCGACACATTACACATCTTGCATAGTGCATCGTTGGAAATTATGCTGTCTGGTCGTTGGTGTCCAGTGATAGTGCGTAGGTGTTTGCGGTGGCAGGCATCGAGCTTGTCTAGAGCTGACTTTGGAGCTCCCCAGCTGTTACAATTATACAGCACCAAGGATATGCAGGTTGTATTGTATAAACGTAGCCTTTTTATCAAGGACGTCTTTGATCCACGAATCCGTAGCTTCCAGACGGACTGGAAAGCTATGTTCCTCATGGCGCAGCATGAAACAATGTCAACAGTACTGCAAAGCAGTGAGCCCAAGATTTTTCTTTTCCTCCATGGTGCGCCGTCACGAAGTGGATCGTAATTTTCTTTAGTTTCATGCTTTGTAGATAAGTATATGTGGGTGAACTCTGTTTTTGTATTCATTCATAAAGAGATTCTCAGTTTTTAGTTTGCTTGCAGCTATTTGGAGAAGTTCGTCAATAGGTTTCTTTTCCTCGTCTATGAAGGCCACATCGTCGGCATATTCCATCTCTAGCGACATACCCAGTATTGACACTGGGGCGTTCGGTCTTGTGGAACTTTCCCGCACGGATTTCAATGCAGCAGCAAGGTAACAGGTGAAAAGCATCGAAGAAAGACCATCTCCCTGTGGGGAGCCGATGGATGTCTCAAACTTTAAAACCTTCACTGACTTGACTCGCACCCTCAGCTTGGTGTTTGCCAGCAGTAGTCTCACTCGTCGTAGCTCATCTTCGTTGCGACTGGCCTGACGTAGTACTTCTAGGATCTTTGAGCGTTTAATTGTGTCAGGGGCTCGTAACATGTCAATGCCCATTTTGCAGAAATCCCAGTGTTTGGATATGACTACCGACACAAGCATGCGTCACAGTATTGGGGAATACATGTGCTCTTGGTTGGTCGCCTTGACAAAATGATTCACCGGTCAGTCCAGAGTATATATGGGTGTCTATATTTTCCATGATTTCAAATGAAGGAATTTATACATGGCAATACTGATCAACCCATGGGGTTATTGTTTGACACGTCCACACTACAGACGTACCAGAAACAGTCTTTTCTTGCTGACCCAGTTTCCGGACAGTGAACACTTTCAGGGATTCTACAGTTATATTTATTCATGGTAACAGTTACATTTATTCATGGTAAGACTGGCATTGGTCAAACTGATTTCGCTAGCATTCTATTTACTTTCACTATCAAAAAACTCCATTAACAGCGAAATTTTCTTATGCGCAGAGGCATGCAGTGGTTTCTATTCCTGGAAATGGTACCAAGTCACCTGGGTACTCTCCTAGGATTTCAGTATAAGATATTTTCGTGACAATGTCAGAAGAGTAATAGTAGCATACAACTTAATTATCACATTCATACTCGCAAACTGGTCGTACAATTGTTTATGAGTCATTAAGACACAATTACATCTACACATGTCTTAAACAAACATGATCTTAAGGAGCACCAAACGTGCGCAACAACAGCTCTTCTATGAGGTAACTGGAGAGCATACAGTTTGTTATGGGTGTATCATTCAGAGCACACATACCTCAAGACAGAAACACGTGCCCTCATTCCGCTCTTAAATCAGACTGTCCCACAAACTACTTTGATTAAAGAAAAGACTGACAGTCACTTCAAGGGTTATACATGGAGTTTCTCGCTGTAGAGAATGCCTGACCATCATAGCTGGCTTAAATAATCTGCATCGTGAAATTCCACGTATTAACATGAATATGTAAGCGTTTGATGCCGATTGTTAGAAATGCGATATGATAATATGCATTACCACTTACCACACTGATGTCAATATTATATCCGGTGTCAATGGCAAAGATACTGGTGTACATTTTTCAACAATTTTGGTGGACGATGATGCTGGCCTACGACAGCACCACCTTCCACCAAATTGTTGAAACTGAACACCAGTGAATCTTTTAATTTAATTTGAAAACTTTAATTTGGACATCAGAGTGGTTAATGTTAAGCAATATGTTTCATCTTACCTCGGTCAACTCTACAAGACCAGGGATCTCTATTCGCCATGCCTCATCTTCGGTCAAATGAAAGTGAAACATGTTGAGTTTATAATAAGCCATGGTATCCAGAAGCTTCATCACATCTGTCTTACAGTGAAAGTTCCGGCCAACATCCAAATGCATTCCACGATACTCAAATCGAGGCATATCACGGATTGTTACATCAGGAAGTCTCCACTTACTATCCGCCAGGTGGCGCATAGATTGCACAGCATAGAATGCTCCACGATCGGTTGAGGCTTTAATGGAAACGTGTTCTCTGTCAAAGTCTATGTGAAGAACATATGCCTCATCGTTTACAGACGTGTTGTGCATAGAATCTTCTGGCTGTGCAAAAACTAACTCAATGTAGCGCGTTTCTGGCTTACTAGATTGAATTGGTAATGGAAGATAATCTGCAATTTAATAATACCAGATGCAACAATTCAGAACGTTGTCGACGACAACGACAACGACAACGACGACGACGACGACGACGACGACGACGACGACGACGACTTACTGATCTGATCTTTGTTGACGACTCTGCCATCGTCTTCGTCGCCACGTCGCGACGACGGCGACGATCTGGCTGACTATTTGTATGCACATGCCTAGATTGCGAGCTGTATTTATTTACCTTTTAAGTACAATGCGGCGGGATTAAGCTGAGTTGATAAGCCAGTGACCACAATCACCCAGTCACTGCCAATACGGACATCTCTCATCTTGCCTGTTTGTTGTAGAGGGCTGGGTATGATCTTGGCTCGCATGGCATTAGCGCCCAGGTTCCTGATCCGATTTCTCTCATACCTTACCTCAGGCGTAAAAGGATCATATCTGTCATGTACCTCGGACGTGGCATCTTTATAGTCATACCTCTTCCACTTTTTGCGTGAATCAAAGTCATCTACAAAAGACAGGCTTTGGTCATCCGTGCTGGACAATGTCCGTGGAGTGCAGTTTTCAGCAGTCACATACCAATTAGGGAAGATGTCACTTCTGGCTACTGACCAAAAATGAGACATAAAAAATATTGTCAGCTTTCTCCCAGGTTTTAAATCATGAAATCTGTTTGTAGTCTCCAACTTGAACAGACATCCATTAATGTGTGTAATACTAACACCATGCATAGCAGGGTCGTACCGTGTACCATTGTAGCCCTCTGGCAGCACAATAATACGCAGATGGTTAAAGTAAATGGTCCAATCTCCGTGACTAATGGTTCGATTTCCCGTGTTTTTTAGCACCATATAAGAGGAATAGTACAAGGCTTTCTCGATGAGATTGCTGTGCAGGCCATAGCGTAGCTCCACATACCGTCCTATGTAATCTACGTCGCTTTGCTGTACTGCCAGCGAACCTAAAACATATAATTAAATACACCTTTAGTTAAACATTCTTAAATTGACCTCCATCAAGGGGTCACAAATGGCACGTATGCTCATAACGCAGGTTACTGGGCCAGTGCTACACGGCCATTTTTGTCCCAGTATTGGCCTAGTACTAGCCAAGTAACCTCCATCATCCGAGTAGTTTCGCTATGCATGTCAGTTGCCATGATAAGTACGTGTAGGTGTACTTTCTACACACTAATTACACTGTAGTCAATCTTCTAGATTTGGAAATATGCTGTTAGCTGAAGAAACCGCGATAGCTATGCAGACATCTGCCTGCAGCAAAAAAACCCGCGATAGCTATGCAGACATCTGCCTGCAGCAAAAGAAACCGCGATAGCTATGCAGACATCTGCCTGCAGCGAAAAAAACCGCGATAGCTATGCAGACATCTGCCTGCAGCAAAAACAACCGCGATAGCTATGCATACATCTGCCTGTAGCAAAAACAACCGCGATAGCTATGCAGACATCTGCCTGCAGCGAAAAAACCCGCGTTCGTTATTTTGCTCATCACAACCCACCATTCGAAGATCAGGAACGTAGTTTCGATGTCTGGAAACCGTGCAGAACCTGTTCCAAATTCTAGAATACGTTAAGCATTCACGAAGATAACATTGGTAGATGTCAATGACTCGTGACTGTCCAATGATGAAGTCCGTGTGTCTCACTATAGGGCACACTATTCCACCTTTGTTTCATGACATGCATGCAGATTTTATGTACGGAATGATAGATGGATGACCACATTTTGAAATGGAGAGACTCAACAAAATATTAATTGCTTAATCATCATCGTATTTGATAAAGAAAATCTTAAATGTAAAAAAACGATAATTAAAATGGCTTGTTAGAAAGCAAATGGCGTTTAGGTCTATAGATATAACACGAATTTGTTGAAATTAGTGTTGTCGGCATTTTCACATCTATTTTAACAAATCGTTAATTGAAAGAGCATATATTGATGTACTTGCAATTGATGTCAAAATTGTAGAATTATTAGAACGATTCAAAAACTTTCGGGAGATTGGTTGTGAGAGGTTCCCGGGCGTTAAGCTCTAAACCTGCCTTAGTTGGCTTCCACGTTTCAAATTAGCATATTAGAAATCTTCTAATATTAAATCGTTTTGTGTCGCCGAAGATGTGAATTAATCTGCTACATTCAGCATGTTGACCAACTCGGCAGAACTAACAATCTGGAACATAGCCTACTGCGTGATAATAGAGGGATCCGATCTGTCGCTTATGTGTCTTAAGGTGCAATCAAAATACCCCCACTTGTTATCTGGCGTCACAACGAAATGACGTACCGGTAGGGTGCGGGGGGGGGGGGGGGAGGGGCATAGTTGGAACTGGATCCCTCTGTTTATGTGGAGATGTGCTTGAGAACATAAAAGTCACACTGGGAGAATGAACCTCATAAGCATGGGGTCGTGGCCCGTCATGTGGCGCACACGCCTTGGTTGTTAGGCAGGCCTGTAAAAGGTACAGCTCTGGTTGTTAACCCCCTCTTGTGTCAACTTAACCCTTTAATGGTCAAGTTGGTAAAAAAGACCTCTGCAGTGATCTTGAGAAATGTCCATTTGCAGGCTAAGAGAAGAATATTTTTGAAAATTTGCCATTGGAATGATTGATTCGGTAACAGAGCCAGTCATTCTAGTGGAAAATTTTCAAAAATACTCTCCTTTGTCTGCAATTCGACACTAGCTAAGCAGAAGTTTGAATTTCTTGACCATTACACTTTTGATGAATGTCCATTTTAGGGATAACAGAAATCTAGTTTTTGCAATTATAAATTTACAAAAATACTCTATTTGGCTGCAAAGACCAAAATGTCCTTGAAAAGTATTGGCAATTAAATGGTTAATTGAAATAAACAGTGTTTTCAGCGCTTTAATGCGCTGTTGACACAAGAGGCGTTGAGTAGCATTTCTGCATAACTAGTACATTTGTAAAATGGCATTTGTATTCTCTGAAAAGATAACAGTAAATTTTACATAGCGCCTAGTGAAGAACACATGCATAAACATCACTGAGCAAACTACTACTACTCCGCAAAGTACATTGTTAGTATGCCAAATGGTTAAATAGTTTCTAATATACAATATTAATTATCGATCAACCCTGGTGTAGGGCATATACATGTACATCTGTTGTTACGCGACACAGTGAATTTGTTTGATTTTAGTTACAGTTCAATGTTGAAGACATATGTCAGGAATATCTTGTAAAACTGGTAGGAGAAGATGAATTTACATGCACGTGTTATTTTAGCGCGGCGTGTGGCAATCTGGTGTAATCAAAGAGAGATGGTTTCATCATTTGATTGGATTGTCTCCCAGGATTATGTATTATAGGACAAAGTATAGAAATTTAGCTGGGTTGGGTTAGTTTTAACATAATTATACCTGCATCACGTTGTGGGTGCTGCGCTGTTCAAGAGTTGTTATTGCTGATAAAAAGCAATAGAGATGTTATAACAGAGATCTCGCGATGATTGCGATAACCCTTAGACTGTGGAGTATTGCAAAGTTATAAAGTAGGAAGCAGAAGACTGTGCCAGTGGGTGATGAGTCTCCGTTCAGGCGTATAAGATAGAGAGAAGGCCTGCTTCAATGACTAATTGTAAGTCTTTCATACTGGCTCACAGAACGACTTGCCGCCCTGTGTGTTGGTAGTTGTCAGCGTCGTGTTTAGGCACACTGCAGGCTGCAAAGCCCACAGTTGCAGGTAAGCCACAGAAACCAAGGGGTACACAGTTTTAAATTCTCACTCACCCCTTTGCGAGGATGGGGTCGCAACATCACTAAGCGTGTTGCTGGTAGTGGTTTGAGACTGGGAATACATTCCCGATGTCATCTGTGATCAATATGGTGACTCATCCTAATAATAATCGTTATTTATTGAGGGTAAATCTTCAAGTACACGGCCTGATCTAACAGAGGCCCTCATTAACATATATACAAATTTATACATCTATATACACACAAAGAAATTCTGACGGACTATTAGTTTAAATTCCGATATGACAGTAATTATTATTATTATTATTATTATTATTATTATTATTATTATTATTATTATTATTATTACTACTATTATTATTATTATTATTTTTTTTTTTTTTTTTTATTATTATTATTATTATTATTATTATTATTATTAGAAACTCGCACATACACTCTAAATCATAGACAGTTTCTCTCAACCACGCGGACAAACTTACACTCTACCTCACAAAACAACACACTGGCACGTACGCATGCACACACTTTTACGCAAATCTTGGGCCGCTTGCTTAACCCACGTTTAAATGAGTGCATATGTTGGATTTGAAAGATGAAAGCGTTATCGATTGTGTAATCTTTTGAGGTAGTGATTTCCACATATGTGTTGCACAGCATGTATAGCTGTTCTTACCATAGTCTGTTCGTATTTTGGAGGCTTTAAGTGCCCATAAGTTTTTGATCGCAGATTTAGTGTGTGTGCTTCGTCTATGGGTGTAAACATCTTTTTAATGTATTTAGGTGTGAGGTTGTTTAGTGCTTTGTATGTCATTATATTTGTTTTTATAGCCATTCTCTGAGTTAACGACGCCCACTTTAGGGTGGCATATAATTGTTTTGATGGAGTTCTATAATGGGACGTCTAAGATAATTCTTGCAGCACGCTTTTGTAGTTTTTCTAATTTATTTAATGAAGTCGGTGTACCAACATAATAAACAAGACAGCAATAATCTATATGTGATAGTATGTATGCTTTGTAAAATAAGTTGCGTTCCTCGATATGCATGTACTGTTTGTTTTTCCTTAGCATGTATATAAGGGAGGCTATTTTGCTGCATATTTTGTTTACGTGTTGTTGCCAAGATAAATTCCCGTTTATATATATATATATATATATATATATATATATATATATATATATATATATATATATATATATATATATATATATATATATATATATATATATATATATATATATATATATATATATATATATGTGTGTGTGTGTGTGTATGTATTTTAATTTCTGCATCATTAATCTGATTAAGTTTGTGTTTAGTGGATATCATTATTAATTTGGTTTTGTCAGAATTTATAATCATTTTATTATTTTCACACCAGTTTTGGACGGACGCCATCTCCCCAGACAGTTGTTCAGTTATATTTCGTACATCCTCGGAACTGTAGAATTACATTTCTTATTTCTATTTCTGAGTAGATGTGTGACGTATCTTAAAGGCTCCTCCATGATTCGAACAACTATATTTAAAGATTGAGTTCCAGATTTATTATATGTGAGAATTGCCAGTAAGAACGAACCTGTTCAGGTGTCAGACATTGGTAAACGCTGGAGAGCCAGTCCAGAAGGTCATGTTCCATAACTCTTAATGTCACAGACTATACTTAGGTTCCTGTGAGAAGATGGTCAGTGTTTGAGAGGTGACACGTGTACGTTCTTGGACACGGATGGGCTGAGGCAAGTCTCATAAATCTGTATCGTAATGAAGTCACATATTGGGTGGTGTGGTAAGCTGATATACCAGTTCCATTGAACTGTGGTTTGAATGAAGTCAAACCTTTTCTGCGTGCCCTTGACTTGTGGTGAACAATGGGGTGACTTCGTGAAACACTAGTGTGTAGGTGCGCAAAGTGCGATAAATTCGGCACTGCCCATTGGCCACACACAAATCGACATACTATGTTTGACTCCCCGTATCCCCAGTTGGCTGACTCTGAACTCCACTTTTCAAATCTTATGCCCCAACAAAATTAGTAGAAAATGTATCCTTGGCTAGGGAGATCTCTTATCTAAGCAGAGACCCCTTATAGTATTCTCTAGCTCTGGAAGAAACATGGAGTACATTGAGCACACCACGAGTGGAACCATTTAATTATGTGGCAGTGTCATTCTAGAACACCAGCCCAGAGAAGAAAGGAGAACCTGGTCATAAAAAGACAGCGCACATACAACCAGCGAAGTATGATTGAGATGTTAAAGCGAGAAGTTTTGAAAGAACAATAATGGCTTTCTAGAGCCTGTACAAGGGATTTTTGTTGTTTATATAATTGTTACGCAGCATTGATAGCGACAGTTAGCTAAACGTTAAGGTACACGGTTACAGAGATACAGTTTTTCGAACCGGGCTCAAACCAACATGAAATCTTTCTGGACCACAACCATGCAGTAATGAGCTACCTAAAACAATATACATATATCATATACTGGATGGGGTTTATGCACAATATCAGTGAAAACCAGCACCTGGTTTGTACTTCAGAGAATTGTTTGGGCGGATCCAGTAAGAAGAGATAATATCTGCGATACATGGATGACATCTCTGAGGAATGTTGTTAGATTAGGTCCTCTTCTGCTGATGTTTCGCCGCCTGTTGAACATGCACACCCAGCACACCACTGCATTTCTATTTTTACTTTACTATCGACTTCAAAATACCTTAGGATTTTATCTGCTGAATGAGATTTGCTCACGGATGCTTTAAGTATGTTTGTTATTTAATGTTTCTTTGAATGGAATCCTAAAGAAATTATGTGATCTGCGGTAGATCTGCTATTATCAGAGGTAATTGCACTTGGAGGGCTCTGATGGGAGCGGTGCCCACATAAAAGCAGGTTATACGCAATCCCTTCACCAGTAGCTTCTGATGGGAGCAGTGTTAGAAACACCGAGAGCCGAGTATAGCAATCTTGCGCATGTGGTTGTGCAAAATGTCAATGTTCTAGAGAAATGACACGGTACGTCCATGGTATTTAAAAGGAGTGGCCATACAGACACACCTCGAGTTGGGTATTGTGTCTCAACGTCCGCGACTATATTAAAGATGGGTTTCCGCCTATATATCAAAAGCTGACAGCAGCCACAGGACTCTATCCTCAGTCCTGCGAAGACTACGAAAATAGCAGTTATAATCTATAACCGCGAGTTGATGCTATTGGTGCCCTTCAAATTAGCTTCGAAGAAATCAACGCCTTGCCTTGCATGATTGCCTTGAAATTTAGAATGATTTTGGGCTTGCACATTTCAAAGATTAACCGGAGTACTAGTTAGACCATACGGTCATCAATTCCAGTGTGACGGAATCACATGTTCCACTACATTTTCTCATAAAACCTGTACAGCTTGTCCAGTTCATTACGAATTGGTGTAAAATTCTGCCTTGTCTGATACATATAGTAAGCATATGACCAAGAAAAACGCAACCAACAGTAGTGCTATATTCAATGAATGAATGTTCAAATTTCCGCTCACTGTAAACAGATCTAACTATGCAATGCGTGTGGTTAGTGCAGAAGACATGCAGCTTCTGGTTAAACAACCAATATTTAAAGCTAGAATATTTTTTATCGAATTCCTGCGATGGTATTGTGTGACAGAATCACATGAGCTATTGTGATGGAATGACGCATGCAATAATTGCGTACCAGTCACATTTAGCAAGTAAAGCGGAAAAAAGTGTATTTAGATATTAAACCTTTGAATACCCACTAATTTGTCATTAATAAGAGCGACTATCAGCTACCTATCTGATGTCAAAAGATTTGGCAGACATGCTGACAGACAAGCCGACAGACAGTCAGTCAAATTTCGGTTTACTATGAACAAATATAGGTGCTTATGTGTATGATTATCTTAGAATACACGAACCGTCCGGACGTGATTCATGAAGTTGTCTATTTTCGATTCCGGGGCCATTCTTTGACAAAATTTGTAATTTTGGATATGTTAGTTCGTAGGTGGATATATCAACAATGGCAAGTATAATTTCATCAAAAATGTGATTATTAAACAAACTACAAGCACAATACTAACACAAATTACATTGAAATAAGTGGAAAGAAAGTTACTTTAATGCTTGATTTCTCTGTGTTCACATTTTTCACTTTAAATTGAACTTTCAAACTGATTATTTATAAAATACTTACAGGATTAACAGCCAATATATTGGGCAACAACATAATGCAACCATAATGGGATATCACTTAAGCATCTTTCAGTAGTAGAAATTTAAATAAGAAATGCTGTAGGCGCAAATTTAGATTACAACAAAACTAATTCTACATTATACATAAGCCTCCACTGTGTACTCATTTTCAAGAGTAAAAGTTGTGTCATGGCTATTTACATTTAACTGATCAAAATTTGAGAAAAGAATTTACTCTCAAAAAGCGTATTTTCAATAATTTGACTATTAAACAGGCATACAAGTCGCGATTCACAAAGTGGTCTATTTTCGAAAATGTCCATGAGTGGTCATCTTCTAATTGCCATAACTACATCAGTTTAAGAGGCATCATGACATGTGAGGTGTCAAATGAAAGAAGCCTGATTAAAACTATGCAAGAATATTTATTATATGTGGAGGCAAACTTGTCTAATTCTTCTGAGTGTTATAGATAACAGGATGAAATGTGTATAATGTCTGAAAAATTGTGTTACATTTTGTTCTCACTAAAGTGCAGCATGCTTGAACCTATTTCTTGAAGACTTGGACATAACATATGCATATGGTCCTAAAGGTTAACCCAGGATCATTTCGAAAAGTACCTATTCAACACTAAAATTATACTGTATTTAGGTGCTATAATAATTTTTATAAAGGTAGTGCATGATTTTTCAAGATAAATTTCGGGAGTTACATTGTTTAATTATGTGAGAGTCTCAAGATACAAAGAGTGCAACATTGCATTTTTATATTTTCTTAAACTACAGTTTATGAGCATTCTAAAAATGTATAGCTTTTATATACTTTCTCAACTTGGTGTGAAATTGTATCACATTTATGAAACTACTCCCTTAATCGGAGGCCCATCTTACAGTATTTCCTGCCCTTGTTTAAACGATTACTAGGAACAGTTATAAGGTTTATCTGATGGAATTTTGTGTTGTTATTACATCTCAGACAATGTACCATAAAATGCATATGTCATATCCTGAATATGTGACACCAGTGAGCAACATGCTAAAAAAGATTCGTAAAAAACAGTTTGAAGCGGAATCGGTTACAGCTATATTTCACCCTGTTATCTATAACACTCAGAAGAATTAGACACGTTTGCCTCCACGTATAATACATATTCTGACAGAGTTTTAATCAGCATCATTTTTTCTTTCATTTGACACTTAACATGTCATGATACCTCTTAAACTAATGCTGTTATAGCAAAATAGAAGATGACCACCCATGTACATTTTCGAAAATAGACCACTAAGTGAACGGGGACCGTCTTTAAAATACCAATGTTTAAATAACCAACATAAATTTAATCGAATGTCTGTAATGGGCGTATGTGATGGAATCACGTGATGGAATCACGGACAGACAGACAGACAGTGTTATCCTTAATGGACCTTTCCACTGTATTCATATGACGTCATAATCAACTACGTGGCGCGTAGAATGGCATCATAATCAATGACGTCATAATGACGCCATGAATGACGTGGATAAGTACGTCACAAACGCATAGTTGAAGACGGACTATTCGTTTGTTGTACGAATTGTATGGCTTTACTATTTAATAAATATTCTGTTGAATTTTTTTAAATAATTTGACTGGGTGCTGTTGCTGCATAGGCAACAACAGCGGCCAGTCAAATTAGTTACTAAATATTCAATAACTTAACTCTATAGTTTTCTGGAAATTGATAGGCATGGCATTCGGGAATCGATCAATCCCAACACGGCGAAGTGTGGATGGAGGTTAGCTAGTGATGGGCGGGGAATAGCTAAAACTGGAAAGGTCCATTGAATGATGACAATTTGATATCTTAGATCTAACTTGGGTTCCATATGAATTGTAATAATAATCTGCTACTCAAGCATCTGACGTCAAAATCAGTTATGTCACATATTACCCTATGTCAACAATCATAATTAGATACGTCTCAGTGGCGGAACCCGGGGGAGGGTGGGGGCACTCGGAGGCACGTGTACCACCACCACCACCACCACCACCCCCACCCACCCCTTAAATCCTCTTTAAAATATTCAAGAGCTTGCCTGCATAGTTACCTTGAAATTTTGATTTTTTTTTTTAGTTCACAATTCAAAGATTCAAATCGACTCGATTACACGTAAAAGGTGGTCGAAGATTATATAGAAATGGACAAAAGATACAGAAATCTGTAACTTTGATAAAAAAAAAAACATTGATAAAAATTGTTGCTGCTCTTTGTAGAAACAATTTACAACAACGCTTTTTCAAAATTAGTGATTTTAATAAGGAAATGAATATCGTTGTATCTAATGCTGATTTTTCGTGCAGATTCACGAGTTACTATTTCTATCGACAGTCAGGTTATACCAAGTCTGTTGGTCATTCTTCATACTGTTCCTAGCAGACATCATAATATGCTCACGCGTCTGGAACAACAAGAATCAGGCCACAACAATTACACGTTCCTGCGTTCCGGAGCACCACCTTTCACGACAGGGCAACCTAATTTTAACGCACATTCTTCCCTGGGGAATAACTTAGATAATTTGTTATTTTCAGCGCCTGTATATATGTACTCATGGTGAGCATTTATTTTAATTAATCCTAACCATTTAACACTCAAATTTATTCAAGAGAATTTCAATTTTCTGAGAGAAACTGTTCATTTGCAGACTAAGAGAGGACTGTTTTTGACAATTTGCCAATGGAATAACTAGCTCTGTTATCGAGACAGTCATTCTAGTGGTAAATTTTCAAAAAATATTCTTCTCTTGGTCTGCAAATGGACATTTCTCAAGACCACTGCAGAAGCCATTTTGGTCGATGTGAGGGATAAAGGGTTAAGATAGTGGTTGAGTTGGTATTTACAAGGATTCTGTAGTCTGTAAAGTTTACAACAATACATATCTTCAAAAGAATTTACAGAAATGGGGCAACCTCGGACTCGAAGTCCAGTCGGACAACCTAATTTAAATGCCGTACTTGCACCTGTGGGTAACACAATATTTTTCTAATTTTCGAGTCCTGAGAATGCTCAACAGATAGGTTCACAAAGTAAAACCATTCATTTTCGTCAATTTATAATTTATTTAGCTAAGAACAGTAACAATTGTGCTGTGACTAAGATTTTGTCATAACGTTTGAAATCGACTTATGAATGACTTTAGTCCAGCGCTCCAGATAAGGCGCGTACAAGCATACTGTACGCATAGACATCATCCATGTACGCAAACATTTAAATATTCATGCGTACCTTGTACGCCTCATATAAATACGGTACACATCAGTGTATTACACTGCCCGTGCTGGCCTGTTGTCATTATCAAATATAGCCTACTCAATTACACAAAGGGGAATCAACACACTAATCACATAGGCCCTACAATGGCATAAGCACTCGTAAAGGCTGTACCTATACTACCATCACTAAACGGTATGATCTCCATCTCCGCAAGAGGGTATTAATTTCTTTATTACAAGACCTTTGCGGTACATATGTGCACCTATAGGAGTGTCAATGAAAAAAATTCAATGGACATTATTTTCGTACGTAGTGCCAAAATGAGCTAAAATATCACCGGAACTTAGTTGTTCAAGACATATTTTAGTTGGAAATAGGATTACAGGCATAACTTTTAGAGTAGCCGTCATAACCTCATAACCGTGAATAGTGATAAGTTCGACCCAGACCATAATCCACGGCAACATTATAATCCGAGTTTGTCTTTCACAAATTCTGAATCTCCAAGAAGGCATATCTTATATGGCATTTGTAATTTTAAGGATAACGTACGAGTGGAGATGGAAGACTTTTCTATTGTGAATATTTCATTAGATACAGCAAACTATACAGAAATATTTGTAACAATAGGCCCTATGTTCTTTCACACTTATTTTAATTGGAGAGGTAATTATAGCAATAACTTTTAATATGAAATTTACAACAATTTCCGTAGGTAGGCTAAAATATTAAACTGCCAATACCAACTGCAAGTTCTCTTCACCTGATTTAGTTTACCGGCAGAGATCTGTTCTTTTATTACAGTAAACAATATATTGGCGCCCCTAAGCTGGGATTATATGTTTAGTAAGACAGTTGCCAAGATTAAATGAATAATATTCTAACTGCAATAACCTGTCTTGTCAGCACTTCTATACCTGGATCCCATCTTAATCAAATAGGAAGCAAAAAAACAGGAATTTCCCTTCTAAACATAGAAATACTCTGAAAATGTGGCGTACATAAAACTTTTCCTTCTATTTTATATATGTCAATGATAAATGTATGTTATAGTTGGAGCTGTGCTAATTATTTTAGAAACAATTTGACTGTAACTTCTGTAAGTGATTAATTTGTGTCTGTAATTTCTTTCAGTCAAAGAAACTTCTAAATTTCCCTGCTTTAAAACAAATTTCAGAATTCAGAATGACAAGTATTATTATAGTAATAATATTTATTCCTTTGCCAGTATGCCACAGAGATAGTCTTTAGAATGCTAGTGCGTTTCTATAGGCTAATCGTGTCCATAACGCAGCTAGATTTAAAATAAACACACTTGATATAAAAATATATTTTCATTCAGAATTAAAATCTGGTTGGCATGACTGACTAGTTAGTTGATCGATACCGACGAGTCCCAAACACTCTGACACAACCATGACACGTAACTGTAATGGCTAATTTTGAAAGTTTGCTTGACTTAGGAAATAACACGGATGGTGGGGGTGACTAGTTTATCCCTTTAATGCTAAAGCCCGCTAAAATGGCTTCTGCAGTGGTCTTTGGAAATGTCCATGTCTAGACCAAGAAGACTATTTTTGGAAATTTACCACTGGAATGACTGGCTCGATAGTCAAGTCAGTCATTCCAGTGATAAATTTTCAAAAATAATTTTCTCTTGGTTTGAAACTGGACATATTCTCTGAGAAAGTAGAAATTTTATTGAACAAATTTGAGGATTAAGGGACTACACAGTGGTCGCAAGAGAAAAAGGACTGATTGCAGCTGTAGGCTGTTTCTACTACTACAGCCGCAGAATACAGTAATCATTCATAATACTGTAGCATGATGATCTGATGGTACAATTACAATGCACTGATTGTTACACCTTCATATGGTAAGGATAACACACCATTTATTATGATATATATATATATATATATATATATATATATATATATATATATATATATATATATATATATATATATATATATATTATGGAAGGCCATCAGGGTCACAATTTGGTATTTATTATGCATAATAATTCGAATTATTATTCATAATAATTCGATTTATTATGTGTAATAAATCGACCAATCAGAAGGCTAGAATCGGTCCTATTTATTATGTGTAATAATTCTAATTATTATGCATAATAATCCGATTTATTACGCGTAATAGATCAACCAATCAGAAGGCTAGAATGGCTATTATTCCTTATTGATTGGTTGATTTAATACACATAATAATTCGAATTATTATGCATAATAATTCGATTTACTATGCGTAATAGTTCAACCAATCAGAAGCCTGGAATTGCTGGTATTCGTTATTGATTGATTGATTTAATACACATAATAATTCGAATTATTATGCATAATAAATCGACCAATCAGAAGGCTAGAATGGTTTTTATTCGTTATTGATTGGTTGATTTAATACACATAATAATTCGAATTATTATGCATAATAATTCGATTTATCATGCGTAATAAATCAACCATTCAGAAGGTTAGAATAACTTTTATTCGTTATTGATTGGCTGATTTAATACACATAATAAATCGAATTATTATGCATAATAATTCGATTTATTATACGGAATAAATCAACCAACCAGAAGGCTAGAATTGCGGGTATTCGTTATTGATTGGTTGATTTAATACACATAATAAATCTAATTATTACGCATAATAAATCAACCAATCAACGCAACGCTCCTGCAGCGCCTACTAGAATTAAAATCTGACAAGGCACGTGTTTTTCTTTTGCGCTGTATGTTACTGTACAAAAGAATGTATGTTACTGTATGTTTCGTCATTTAAGCGCGTTTCCTGCTCGATCTTGTTGAAATATTATTCGTCAGACTCTCTAAATTCTGTCATGTCAAATATTAAACCCTTATAATACCCACCCACCCCCACAGTATTATTAATTATTATAATTTCTTTTTAAGACGAGGCGTATCGTTAACCCTGCTCTAAAGTACACCTCTCTATAAAGACTCCTCCATTGAAATATACATAAAGGACACTAATTAGTCCCAGGCTATAGAATCAGTGTATTTGACCCTCCATATACAGTACACCTGTGCATAAAGGACAGTTTTTATTGTCACCAAGTTGTCCTTTAAAGACAGGTTATATATAGCATACTGTATTATCGACTTCTACAATACGGGAGAACAATAAGCGTGTACACCTTTTTTTTATCATAATAATAGTCCCATTTTAGGGAATTAGTTTTATTTAAAAGCGAGAACAGAAACACACTACGTCACGCCACGTGTCGTAATAAGCCGGTTACGCGTGGCACCAAGGACGTGTCAGATCTGCTCGCTTTTTCCTCGATTTTGTAAAGCTATTAGTGGAAGGCGTGAAATAATACCCCTTCTATTTCTTAAACTTTGCTTAGTTGTTATAACGCGATGGCTTCAATTTCCATGCAATGAATGCAGCCGTTAGTTTACTTTGTTGATCATCATTTCCCCGGTCTGGTAGCAGCAGCAGCAGCAACAGCAGCAGCAGCAGCAGCACCAGCCGCCGCCGCCGTAGTAG
>CM067371.1:136956100-137193600 GCA_034401795.1 Chaetoderma sp. LZ-2023a | reverse complement strand
TGTTAAATCTATTTTAAAAAGTGCATTTCGCAATCACAGGGGTGGCAATTGCCTCTCCCCCCCCCCCGCCCACCTGCAGACTACTACCCTATTATTATCCCCGCACGTTTTGAAACAAGGTCTATAGAATATCGGAAACTGCGGGTTCTGGATGTTTTCGGATAAGGCCCAAATTTGTGGAATCCTAGTGTATTATCGTACGCGTTCCTGTGTTAAAATATTAGCTAAATTTGACCAGCAGTTTGCGAGAGATACACAGATCCAGAATTTGATCTGATCCAGATATGGGTTATTTTATCTGGATTATGGCAACGTCAGGAAATCCTCTTGCATGACAAGGACGTTCGTTGTGTTAAAATTAGGGCAAAATTGGGTTTGATTCGGCCCGAAAATTTTCGGCGGACCATGTACTCGCCGCTTTGTCCGTGTGTTCGTTGATCCGTCCATCCATTCGCATTCTACAAGTCTGTCCGGGCTATAGTCTCAAGACTTATATGTATGATCATGAAACTTGGTATGTGGATGCATCTTACAGAGATATACAGTGTGGTCTACTTTTGACCTACTTTTAACGGTTCACTGAACGTTACAGAACATTTTTGTCTGGGCTGGAGGTTTTTTTGCATACAGAAACTAAACTTATTGTACTGATGCACTATATGCTGAAGGTGTGCTGCGTATGAAAAGTAGGTCAACATGGCCCTACTTTTCACGGTTTACTGTACATCACAGAAAAATGTTTGTGCGGGCTTTAGTTTCAATATTTTTTTGGTGTACCGGAACTAACTAACCTCAGTGTATGAGTGCAATATACTCTGAAAGTGTATTATGAGTATTAGGTATGAAAAATAGGCCAGTATTTTTCAAAATTCACGGAAAATGCTATTGACCCACTTTTCATCGTTCACTGAACATTATAGAAGGTTTTATCAAGCAGTAGTTCCAAGAGTTTTTGATATACAGTAGTACAGGAAATAAACTTATGTTATATGGATGCATTATAGGATGAAGGGTTGTTGTGTATGAAAAGTAATTCAGCCAGACAGCCTAACCTACTTTTCAGGGTGCACTGAACATTACAGATAATTTTGGGCCAGGCTGTAGCTTCAAGAGGCTTTGTTTTACAGTAGTTCAGGAAGTCAACTTGGTGTATGGATGCATTATATGCTCAAGGTGTGTTGTGTTTGAAAAGTAGGCAAGCATGAGCTACTTTTCGTAGTTCACTGGACATTACAGAGAATTTTTGTTCGAGAAGTAGTTCCAGAGTTTTTGCCTATACATGAACTAAACTTGTTCTATGGATGCATTATATGCCGTCTCTGAAGGCGTGATGCGCATGAAATTTTTTGATAGAGCAATTTTTTGGCAGCTATCATGAATTTTCCGATAAATGCCGGTATATCGTTTAAAATGCTACTCATTAAATGCTTGGGCAATTTCAACCAGACTTGCCTGGAAGAATACTAGGCTGGTAGTTTTCAAAACTTGTATACAGAATTTTGATTTCCCGATTTTTCTGGCGGCCATGTTGGATTTTCTGAAAATCAGTTAATATTCTACTTCTTATTAACCGTTTGAACGATTTCAAAATAACTTGGCTGGAAGGACCCTAGAGTCATATGCTTCTGAGCATGCATACAGAATTTCGATTGGTCAATTTGTTCGGCAGGCATCTTGAATATTCCGCAAAAATGGCTGCAAATCGTTTAAAACGCTACTCTTCATTAACCTCTTGTTCCAGTGGCCATCTTGTTTCCCAAAATCAGGACCAGGCTTCATTGATAACTAAGGGTGATTAAAGTTTGTTCAAGAGAACTTGATCCTTGATAAAACATGGCTGTCACGGACAAATCAAAACTTTAGGTTTGATGGCCATATTTGATTTTTTTTTATTGGCTGGATGGAACCTAAGGTTCACTCTGATTGTGTGGTCAGCGTTCATCATTAATTTCCCACTAAATATCGATTATTCTGAATTACCAATTTTGTATTTTATATCTTGTTACTGCTGAGTTGAAAGTATTATGTCTATTCTAATGCTAGGGGTTCAAATGCTAATGGTCCAGGTGAGCGTTAAGGCTCGTGGGCCTCTTGCTATGTACACACTCGCTATGCCTTCTTTTTCTAACTGGAATGCTGGTGTTTCGAGCACTTACGGTCCAGTGAATAAGAAAACAAAATTTTGAAAGTGATCAATTGTCTGTGCTGGGATAGGCGTCATTTTCTTTGGGTAGCCCAATAACCCCAATAAGGGGTTTTCGCCACTCTACTAAGTCTTATGTAATGATCAACTTAACCATGCGATATTGAATCATCGCCACTTTTATTGAGTTTAGACAAACAGAGAACACAACAGAAATCAAGATTACAAAAAGTATCCATTCATTTTGCTACTGAAAGCAACTGAAAATGTCCTTTAATTATGGCTTCAATTCGATGGTATATCTAACGAGCCATGAACGGCGGCATAAACAAAGTTAAATGTTTAATTATTTAGTTCACAGATTAATCATCGCATGCCCTCAGCTCAGCCATGACAACTCTTACTTACATAGAACGTGTCACATTTGTGACAACATCAACTGTAGTAGTTGAGGTATTGGAGACATTGTAAGCAATCGTTTGCAGTGTAAATGGAATACGACATATCACACTGTACACACATGTCATCCTCCTCCACCTCCCCATCCACATTACTAGAGCTACTCGGACCTGATGTTCCTGGTCGATCTTCAGCCCTGCTTGATGAAAGGATCTCGGTGGGCTGTCCTGCTAAGTTCTCATCTAGCGACCCCACCCCACCCACCCCACATATACACACCCACCCCACCACACCCACCACCTCACCCACCCACCCACACGCTTTAGTTTGGTTGGTGATGTAGAGGTTGGCCATCCTTTCATCTCTTTGAGTAGATCAATAACATTTGCATTGAGGTCTGTAGTTGTATCATAAGCGTCTTGACATGGGATACGTTTCAGGACAGCCACACTGTCAAATGGCACCAAACACGCTCCTTTTGAAAGCTGATTTGGTGTGTCTGTTAGTAAGTCAGTCAGTCACAAAAGCTTATTTCGGGCTGTATTTCAACAAGGCATACCAGTAGACCAATGGATGTTCCCCTGCAGGGAAATTCTTGAAACTATGGCCAGGACAAAAATTGTCTATAATGCTCAGTGGGCCATGAAATGTAGGTCAAAAGCGTGCTAAGTGAACTTGAAAGGCAGGTCCTACTGACTAACATTGCATATGTAAATACACCTTGAGAGTATAATGCATCCAGTTTAGTTCAGGAAATTCTTGAAATTACAGCCCACACAAACATTTTCTGTGATGGTCAGTGAACCCCTTCATATGAAATACACCTTCTGCATAGTGCATCCATACAACAATCTTATTTCATGCATACCAACAACTATTGAAAATACAGCAATGACAAATATTTTCTGTAATGTTCAGTAAACTGTGAAAAGTAGGTCACATTGACATACCTTTCATACAGTGCACATTATCTCTGTAAGATGCATCAACATCCCAAATTTCACGATCATACATATAAAAGTCTTGAAACTATGGCACAGACAAACTTTGCCTCTGGTCCCAATAAATCTGGAAAATCCAGGTAAATCCAAAAGAATCTGGAACCTGCAGTTTCTGCAATTCCATCTACCTTGTTTTAAAACACTTGGGAATTATAACTGGGTCGTAGCATGCAGGTGGGCAAGGGTGGGGGTATGCAGTTGCCACACCTGAGATTTGCGAATTGTACACAGGCAGGCTCATTTAACACAGGCAGTCAGTCACCTGTAAATAAAAATTAGCCTTATAGCCAGCTGAAGATACACATTTACTTCCAGAAATGCTATCTGTGAATATCCAGACATTCAAAATGTACGACCTCTACGATCCCCGACTGACACCCCACCCCACCACCCTTCGTCTGACATCTTGCCCCTCAGATACCAGGTCCACGCTGCTGCTACTGCTGCTGCAGATCCACGCTTCTGATGGTCACGCTGCTGCTGATGCTGCAGGTCCTCCCGGAAATACGTCATCACTTAACAAGCCCATATCATTACTGTATGGGTAAAATGTAATAATTGTTTTTGATGTGGGGGCCGTTATTTTTCGGGGCCCGGAGCTGTAGCTCCGTTAGCCCTTGCCTTAACATGGTTCTGTAGGCTATGCCCCTAAAAATAACTACAAATATGTGAGTGCGAGCAGTTCTAATGCCCCATTTTCCGACCAGACCAGCCACGTCCTTCACACCACGCGAAATCTGCATATTCCCGCGCGTGGTGTGACGTAGTAGGTAGGTTATTTATCGGGTTTGTGTTTACTACAATACGATAACCCGGAGGTGAATAATTGTTTGTTTAGTTGACACACTAATCGCGCAAATGTTCAGAAAGGAATCGTGTTACATATGTTTTATACAAATAAGTAGTCGAAAGATTGTAAATATATTTTTTAATTCGGGAAAATACCTACCTGGTTAGGATAAATTTGGTTGCCCCCCCCCCCAACCTCCTTATAATCCTCCCTTGGCCTGGAGGTCGATACGTAGTTTATAACCTGTCTATACAGGACACCTTGGGGGCAATATACAACTGTACTGTCATGTATTAGGGTTGTTTCTTTTATAATTTTAACAGTTGATATTTTTATCTTGTTTAGATCAATACGATCATCTCGTTGACGTTATTCCAAGAGTACGTCCTGAGTTCCGCTGTTATTAACATATTACATGAACCAATTCTCATAGTCCTCGTACTAGTAATGAAATTTCTAGATACTTGCTTAACTGACGAACCGTACAATATCATAGGCAGCGCAACAGAAATCACGTGCCTTGTCAGAGTTTAATTCTACTGCTGCACGAGCTTTGCGTTGATTGGTAGATTTGTTATGCGTATTAGATCAACCAATCAATAACGAATAAAAGTCATTCTTTAGCCTTCTGATTGGTCGATTTATTACGCATAATAAATCGAATTATTATGCATAATAATTCGAATTATTATGTGTATTAAATCAACCAATCAAACAAACCAATCAATAACGAATAAGACATCGTAGCCTTCTGATTGGTTTATTTATTACACATAATAAATCGAATTATTATGTGTATTAAATCAACCAATCAATAATGAATAAACACGATTCTAGCCTTCTGATTGGTTGATTTATTACGCATAATAAATCGAATTATTATGCATAATAATTCGAATTATTATGTGTATTAAGTCAACCAATCAATAACGAATAAAACACATTCTAGCCTCCTGATTGGTTGATTTATTACGCATAATAAATCGAATCATTATGTGTATTAAATCAATCAATCAATATAGAATAAACTACATGATAGCTTTGTGATTGGTTGATTTATTATGCATAATAAATCGAATTATTATGCATAAAAATTCGAATTATTATGTATGATAAATAGGAACGATTCTACCCTTCTGATTGGTTGATTCATTACACATAATAAATCGAATTATTAGGCATAATAATTCGAATTATTATGCATAATAAATACCGAATTGTGACCCTGATATATATATATATATATATATATATATATATATATATATATATATATATATATTGTTGGGGGAGGGGACGAGGATAATTGTTCAGTATTCAGTAACAACAAGTCCTGTACTCTTCCTGAATTTGCCGTACTAGTAGGGCAGATATGTGAAAAAGATGTTCCATTCTGGCAAAAAGCATGAAATTTAGCATATAGGTGGTTTAAGGTATCCTGATCATAATTAGATGCGGTGCCACGTGATTCTACCAAGGGAACCCATTCAAAATGGCGGATTCAAAATGGCCACCTTCCCAGCGGAAAATTTGCATTACTCAAGGTCTAGACGGAGTAGAGAGATGGGATTAATGTCAAATTAGGGCTTTCATGGGTCAATCGTTATAATTCTACTAACTATAATACTCTAAATATGTAAATATCAATCCTTCCATAGCGACCACCTGTGTTTGATGTCAAAGACGGTGGCTCTTTAAGATGTGTTATCTAAAAGATCTATCTCTTGAGAACAAAAGCAATATAGCATCTAGAAATAGTTTAAATTACTTGATTTCTTAATATCGAACCAAGTAATGGCCGTTATCGATACGTTCAATTATCCTATTAGAGTATGTAAGGCTATACATGATGCTGTTGATTGTTGAATCATGATTCACAGACGTCACACGCACTGTGCACCGCATGAGCACAACTGTGTACAAGGTAAGTTGGATTTATAGCATTTGCATCTGCCAATGCAATTACTTTTGCAAGCACATTTCACGAGTTCCCGGCATGCCTTAGATGCGTCTGCAAGCAAACTCCATTGCGGTGACCAAGTGTCTCCATCTCTGACCCAACCCCAGTCAGCTGGTGATGGCGTTTTTGCATTTGTGTGGAGTGATTGCCCCAAAGATGACTTGCCTGGAACGCAGCACGTTTGGTGTGTTGCAGCAGAACTGCACTGGTCAGAAGAATGTTTTCTAGTGGCCTGTTGCCAAAAGCGAAAGGCCGTTTTCGTGCCTCATTAACCTTTGACAATGGTGATGTGCGTTTGTACAGTAGTACGACACACATGTACAGCGTTTCCATGTCATTGTCACACAGAGACGCCGGGGCATCAGACAGTCTCCTAAATAGTGGCTTGAATAGATCTGAAGTCCTCCAACCTTCCCATGCTGTGTTCTTGCCAATCCCACAAAATGCAGATACAGTGTCACACCCAGAGAAAGCATGCATAACTAGCAGTCCGTGTGACGCTTCTGCACCAAAAACTGTTGCAATGCCATTAGCTGATACATAGCAGAAGGTCTTCCCATGGCCAAATGCGACCCAGAGATCACACCCATGAAGAAAGTTTGCTGTCCGTATGGCTAGGACTACGACGTCTGTATCTGTAGCATGAATCATTATTGTTCGATAACCTTGGTGATATGGATGGAAGGCGTGGAGCAACATTCTACCATCTGCTTCATCTTGCATACATGGCGCGAGTTGTGAGATGTCATGCTCTGGCCTCATCAGCACGTTTTCCTCACATGTTGTGACGAGTATCTTTCCTTCTGGTAGCTCGAATAACTCCAATGTATGTGCGAGAAAGGTGAAGAGGCCTGTTTTGTTTGCATCAACTCGTAGGAAAGTTTTCCAATTTTGAGGGAGTCTTGTACTCGATGCAACAGGAAGAGCCTCAGGATACTGAAAGTCCATGTCTGAAGAGTTCATCCACAAGCTCCCGCGTTCGCGTTTTGGCATGAATTAGTAGGCCTAGGTAGAGTGGCAATGCTGTTTCACGATCAGGATGATGGCGAGTTCCCATACTGCTTTTACGCGCTCTTTTAATGGCATTAAATATGAGTAGCTGGGTCAATGACGACACTTCCCCCTTGATCGTTTGGGAATTCTCATTTTGATTATGAATGTTGGTACCACCAAGTATCATCTGAACTAAAGTAACAAGTGATTGAGGTAAGTTGTCATACTGGTCAGCATCAAGTGAACCCTTGAAATCATACTTAATCTGAAATATCTCTTTGCGGACTATTTGAGCTGCCCTCATCAACACAGTTGCGTCACTATCAGAATCATTTTTGGTGGCTAGTAATAGAGCATCGCCTATGTCTTTCTTGAATGTGAGAATCACTTCATAGTTACTCTTGTTTGACTCAACATTTGGCATTTTCGACAAGATCTTTTCCTTCAACCAGTTAGAGTTAATCCTACTTGGCATAGCACCACCAAGTTTTTCAAGACGGCGAGTGTATAATCGTGTTAAATCAGAAAGCTTAAATATGCTGCCAATAGGATGCTCAGAGGCTTGACGATCTTCCATGTATGATATTAGCTCTGCAAGAGCAACAGAGTCAGGTTTCATATCGTCAGCAATATCAGATTCAGTTCTCGAAAGAGATCTATGTCGTGTGTATAGTTTTGTCAAACAAGTCTTGTGGTAAATAGCATCCAATGCTGTCATGTCTCCAGATGACATTTTAGCAAGAAGTTTAGTATCTCTCAGTTCTGTCACCATTTTGCGTATGGTTTGGTTAAATTTTGCTGTTGCTGCTCTATGAATGTCATGCTCTATCGGTTGGTCACAGAAAAAGCACAGTGGTTGAGTGGGGTCATTTATACTTGGCATAGTGAAATTAGACCTCAATCTAGATTTGACTGGTGACCTGAGATCCTCGCTGGATTCTAATTTCGCATTTCTTTTCACGGCGCGATCAACCCGAGTCCGGCTACAGAGATGCCAACAAGATTTGTGCCACCTAGCACAGTTTTCTATGAGTGTATCCGCAATTCCAGATCCATCATTCAACCTACATAGATCCAGGTATGGTGGAAGGGTATGGAGTTGCTGTAGCCTATCATGGTTATCAGCTAATGACCTATAACTCGTAATCACATTGTCACGATTTGTGTTAATACATGGATCTATGAGATGCTCAGTTGTGGACTGCTGGCAAATAACACACAGGGACCAGTTCGTGTGTGCTAATTCTACTGTGGGATCAGATGTCAATTTCACTTTCTTTGACATATTGACTTGAATGTGAGAATTTATTAGGCTATTGTCTCTGTCTATAAGCAGAGCACAATACCCCTGTGCGTGATTGCTATGCAGCTATGTATTCTCCTGATATATTTAAATAGTCAGTGTGAGTTTAGGAAACTACAATAATTATATGGAAATCCGCAACGAAATAATGCTTGGCGAAGCGAGGGGCTGGCATACAATTACTTTTACTGGAGAAAACGTGTAGACCAATTGTTTTGAGTAGCGAAAACTTGTTTCTAAAATGTTCCACCCGGAACATGTGTGTACAAACGTTTAGCAATAATACTACTAATTTACAAATGTTACGACGACGACGACGACGACGACGATATTAATCAAAGATCTCTTTCAACCCATTTGATTGTAATATTTCGTTCCTTCAGGTAATCGGTACATATATAATAAAGTGTTGATGAAAGTTTTCCATATCCCCAGTTTACGAGTCCCGCCTAAAACCTTATCATAATGCATTTACTCGTTATATCTAGAGGAAATACCCCCAAGTTCTCCATAGACCATTGCATTCGGTGTACTTTGTTTTAAGCGGAGCGACTTCTTGAAAAAATTTTAGTTGGCATGTTTCCAATTGCTTGGTGTTTTCAAACCCCCATGTTTCAGCTCCATATAGAAGAATCGGTGTTATCGTTGTATTAAAAACTGTAGCTTGCAGATCAATGGGATTATCGTGTTCCCTAATTTTCTTTAGGAGTGAGTACATAGCTTTTGTGCCTTGTTTGACATTTCGTGCCTTACAGCTTGGTGTGTTATAGCAGTTTGTTATTTCATAATGCTTTATACCTAGACAGCCTAAAGCAGTTTACAATACAAGACATTAATTCAAGGAACATTAGTTTCTAGTAATCCTGTGAGAGAAATATGAGATATGCTGCCCTGCAATAAACGGATTATGCAACCACCCTGCCCACGTATATCTATTTCAGTGTAGTTTTATGCCCACATCTGTATACTATATGTATAGCTGTTATGATCACTATAGTATTGAACTAATGTTGTGCTATTTCCTCCCCCCACCCCTGTCTTGTGATTCTGTCACGTTTGTGATTCCGTCACATGTTTTTTGTGAAACCTAGCTGAATGTTGTTGTTTTTTATTATTGAAAAAATAGTGTGTATAATATACAACAGTGCTCACTGATAGCGGTGAAATTCTATCACACTTCCGTGACGGAATCACAAGGCCACGTGGTTTTATCAAGCGGAAGTATTATCCATTTATTCAGTCAATGTTTATCAGATATATACAATGTTTAGTCATGCAAAATGGTCAGCCATTCGCAATGAAAATAATGCATGATAACGATATAGGCCTATACTCGCCTATATAACAGGTTAGGGTGTTTGTAGAAATAAAATTAGCTGTTAACTTGTGTAAACACATTACAATGGAAAGAGATTACATCATCGCAGTAAATGTAAAATCGCTCTCAGAATGATTAATTTAACAAAAAATAAAATATTAACGGGTTGATGCCTAGGAAAATTCGAAATGAGACACATGAGAAAATTGTTATTTTCACCCTCGCGGTAGTGTTTCAGTCGTGGAATTCAAATCCATTTTGTGTCAACAGTGCATTAAATCGCTCAAACGACTATTTATTTCAATTGACCATTTAATTGTCAATACGTTCAAGGAAATTTGATTTTTTTTTTTTAGCCAAAATGTATTTTTGTAAAATTTATAACGAAAATTTACAAAAAATGTATTTCTGTTATCCTTCAAAAGGACATTAATCAAAAGTGTAATGGCCAAGAAAATTCAAATTTCTGCTTAGCCAGTGTCCAATTTCAGACCAAGAAGAGTATTTTTGAAATTTTACCACTGTATATGACTGGCTCGGTTAACGAGCCAGTCATTCCAGTGGTAAATTTTCAAAAATATTACCACTGTAGCGGTAGTTTTTGTCAACTTGACCATTAAAGGGTTAAGTTGACACAAGAGGGGTTAATAGAAGTGGACCTTTTAGCAGAGAAATGGTTCACAAAATAAGCATGACTATTCGCCTGACAGGAGAGTTTATAAAAACACGCACAGCATTCGGGCATTGGTATCGGAAACTAACTCGATTAATTAACATTTTTAATAATTTTGTTAAATTGATTGCGATGGACTGTGAATCCGTACTTTCTTCATGAATATAATTCAATCCTGTTTCAACAGACCAGGTTATCTTTGGAGAATGCACATTTGCTTAGTTTCCGCAATGCAAAGACATGAGGGTGAATGCACCAGGGGGTGTTTGGAAAAGCAAGAACGTTTCAAATTACAATTACATTAAATAATTAACACGTTCCATCCTCTTTGTCCAAGCATGCACAGTCTGTTGGTGGACTCTGTTGAATATTGAATATTTCGCTGGCAATGGATGGATCCGAACAGTCACACAAGTATCTAACGTCATAATGGAAGTATGTGACTTGATAGTTGACGTCACAAATAAATGTCGTAGGTGCGATACGAAAGGGGAAAATGCCCGACAGGAAGCCATCTAAATTCGATATTTTTCATGAATTTACAATTTAATACTCCTTTAATTGAACATTTTGAAACTAATTTAACTGGGAGATGTTGTTGATAATAAAGTTACCTTAAAATCGGGATTCTGCGAATGCATGGTTCAAATTGGTTAAATGTATTCAAATGCGAGTAGGCCTACAAGGCGGGTGGAGTTTAGCTAGAAATTGGCGAGCTTAGCTAGAAATGGATCCCTCTCTTTGGACTGCAGGTAGTCGCTTTCAGTCTAATTAATTTCAAGCAAATGAACACGATTTAACCATTGCATACAGTAAATATTAGCAGAGCCGAACGTAGGACTCAAGGGGGCATGTGCAAATTTTCTGAAACTTTTACCCTGGGGCCATCGGAACTGCCAATTAGAACAGCGAGAATGCTAGGATCCATTTTCAACCATAATTCTGTTGAGGGTGGGGTGGGTTGATGTCAGAGTCCTGAGGGATATGGCTACATCAGTCAGCCATGTCTTTCAATTGAATTATGTTCAAAAACTTAACAGAACATTTTTTTACATCGTGTCCAAAAATTGACTTATTTATTTGCTGTACTATAGGTGTGACATATATATGTGTGTAACTTGGAAGTTATACAGGGGCCCAAGAAATTACGACAAAATGAAGCTTGTGTCACTTTTTAGGGCCCTGAAAATGTAGGGTCCCTGTGCAAATGTACTTGTTGCACTGCCTTAAGTTCGGCCCTGGATATTAGGCCTATTTCGTACATTTCCGCATAAAATGCATTACCGGTGTAAAATGCATTACCGGTGGGGAAGATCGCGATTCTGTGTGTATATGGCCTATGCTAGTGTTGACATCTGTAATCATACACCCGCATGTCTCACACCTTTCATGGGCCGACCGACACGTACATTCATTTGCTGACGGAAACGCTTCAACAAATACAACTTGAGAAAATTACATTCAATCAATTTTTTATATATATTCAATCAATTCTTCTATGAAACTAACCTCTCATTGGTAGGGGTTGATTTCATAACACTTTCTCAACCTACCAATTATTCGATTTACTCCTCCGGAAATCATTGAAATTTCATGTGTATGGCATGATATAAGCAGACGCCACGTTATCTTTTGAATTAATATTACTTAAATTGGTCAACAAATGGCATTATTTATACACATATATTCAAAAAGTATATGCTACATGGAATATGTCATTCCAGATGTTATGTTCAAGTAAGAACTATGCTTATGCTAGTGCTATATGATCAAGTGCAGGTTACACTTATATTAGTAAATGATCTGATGATTTCTAATCGCTTAGTGTCATATTCTTTGCCATCACAATCTTCGGAAGTCAAATGCAGCAACAGCACCAAGTCAAAATAGTTTCAAAATATTCAACAGCTTACCCGTATAGTTGTCTGGAAATTGGTAGTCAGGGATTTCAGGGATCGATCGACCGGCGAAATGTGGGTGGGGCTAAACTAGAGATGGGCGTGGCATAGCTAAAACTGTAAAGGTGCATTGTATCCTCGTATGCGTGTTTATCGGCTCCACACTCAGAGATTCATTATCCGTATTCTAATTTTAAAATCTAGCATAACCAAACCACGTGTGTTGTCAAACTGCAGCTCGGTTGTCTGACCTTAGAATGGCCTGCTTCAAAACTGGCGTTGCAAGTGCTGATCAACACGCCATTAATGTAGCCAGCGTCAATATAATTCGCCAATTCAAAATATCCACTGATATTTACAGTGATCTCAATTTATTTTAAGTTTTTGAACTCTTACCGTATGTAGCCTACATAAAAGCTAAAGTTGTATATCCAAAGTTGTAACAGTTTTATAGCCTTTCCTTTTCAAAACTATGAGCGTAGTCCGATTATTCTGTGCTTGATTTATGCTAAATATGCAGTCCTTGGTGGAATTGTGACGGATCTGAAGCGCCAGAATCGCTGTGTTCGCAGTTGTAATAAAATTATAGTATATCTTCGTAATTGCAACGTCTGTAAGGAATATGGATTGGTATTATGTTCTAGAGTCACTACTTATCCTTCTCTGATCTTCTGACCGCAGAGATTTTGTCAATAACTACGTAGTGTCATTTTCAAAAACCCGTATCGGCTACATCTAAGGGAGTTAATGGCCTTTTCCATTTTTAGCCATGCCCCGCCCATCACTAGCTAAGCTCCACCCACACCTCGCTGTGTTGGGATTGATCGATCCCCGAATGCCCTAGCTATTAATTTCCTGAAAACTATACAGGGAAGCTGTTGCATATTTTGTAACTAATTTGACTGGGTGCTGTTGCTGCCTATGGCAGCAACAGCGCCCAGTCAAATTAGTTTCAAAATATTCAACAGAATACTTATTAAATAGTAAAAGCAAACAATTTGTACAACAACGCATGGAGCGTCTTCAAATATGCGTTCGTGACGTACTTATCGACGTCATTCATGACGTCATTCATTATGATGTCATTCAACACATCACGCAATTCATTATGACGTCATATGATGGGTGGATACTCTGGAATGGTGAATTATAAGAACCCGGACAATTTGGTTTCTCGTACACCGGTACATGACATTGTAATAGGTGAACGGGGCCATTGTTATTTTCAGGAAGAGTGTATTTACTATCAGGTGCATTCTCGCAGAGGTCTAACATATGTTATCAATGACACCATAACGAAGCTAAGTTGCTTAAAACATTATCTTTTTTACCCAGTTACTCCTCATCGCCTATCATTTACTCAATAGATAGTTAGTGCATTTATATTGCGCTGAACTCCACGTGATCGTGTGCTCGAAGCACTGTACATCTGATCCCCTGTTCATTTGACAGTAACACCTCTAGTCCAGTCAATCTACGCTTAAATAAGGTTAACCTAGAACAAATTGCAACAGAAGCTTTTTTGGTTTTATTTGATACTACTGGTCTTCAAGTACCACAAAATAAAAAATTCTTAAAAATCCCACACCGGGAAAGGTCCTAATTAATGTGATTAAAAATGGCTGCCACATTTTTGTTGCAAGCTAAGGATTACATTTCCTATTAATTTTAGACGCATATAATGTATTTCTAAAAAGTAAGAAATGGTAGAATGTGATGCTAAGTGATTTAATCTACTAGTAAAATTGTTGTGCTGTCTCATTGCTAGTGTATTTACGTCACCAGCCCTTAATGGTGACGTCACATGTAGACAGGAGGCATTGAAGTATTTATACATTACGCTAGAAGCATCCATTTGTAGGAAGTCTATGGCTAAATTGTAGCTAACGGCGGAATTTATGCACAGAATGTCTCATATGTGCTCTTTATTGTCAGCAGGTCCTTTATAACGAGCAGAGGGACATTTAACACTTTCTGACTATTATTTTCCGTGAATGTACGTTCCGGGCGGAACTTTTTATAAACTTGTTTTCCATATTCATTTCTGTTTTCTCCACACATTTTGTAAAGTTTTCACTTCGTCAAGCTTTTCTTTGTCAAGCTTTGGCTTTATCAAGTCATTCTTCATCAAATCGGCTGAAACAAACAGTGTTTGTTTACTTTATGCACACAGAACCGCTATAGAGCGCTTTCAAGGACCTGGTGTCCAGAGCGCATGTATATATGAAAACCCTACACATACATTAATTCACAACACTTTACCCATTACCATATATGAATTACTGTTGAAATATGTATGTCATTGTGTCCCATGATAATTAATCATTAATTACATTGTTTTACTTCACCATTTCAACGTCATGGACGAAACAGCAAATGTAGCATGCTGTGCAATTTGTGGGGAGAGTCTTGACAATGGCAAACCCACATTTGTGATATCATCAAAAGGTATTGCTGGAATAAATGAAGCCAGTTTGACCCGTGAGATTGCACCTATGACTATTGTAAAAGGGCAAAGATTACATGTTTCCTGTAGGAGAGATCACATTGATAGAACTAAGATCGAAGCAGCCAGAAAAAGAAAATTAGAAAGCAACCGGCGAAATACCCCATCACCCATTCTCCGCTCACAGGTACCTGAATTCCGATTCAAGGACCACTGCTTTCTATGTGGGACGGCAGTTGAGACAAATAGTAGGTGTGATGAGAATGATGATGTTTTCAAGGTACGCACATGGGATTGCCAGAAATCAATTATTGCTGCATGTGATGAAAGGCCTGCAGACGATAGTTGGACAGAAGAGGTTCGAGGACGGGTCATATATGCTAGGGATCTTCTTGCGGTGGAAGCTGTATACCACCAAGTGTGCAGCGTTAATTTTAGAACTGGCAAACAGATTCCCATACGATATAGAAGAACCCCAGTAGATGAACCCAAAATTCCACGTTTGGGCAGACCAGTAGATGCATCGAGGGAGGACGCTTTCCTGAAGGTAGTCAATTATCTGAGGGAAATCGATGATGAACAGACAACTGTAGTTGACCTGGTTAACAAAATGTCAGAATTCTGCACTGAACCTTACAGTGTAAAATTTATGCGACAAAAGCTTGAGAATCATGTAGGGGAAAGCATAGTAATAACTAATATTAACGGTCGTCCAGATGTTGTAACCTTTCGAACAACTGCTGCAAAGATATTGCAGACATTTCATGATGCACCAAAGGTGGACGACGAGGAGAGAAGAAAGCATCAGATCATTAGAACGGCAGCTGCGCTCATAAAAAATGACATCAAATGTATGCAGACATCAAAAGATGTCTACCCAGGGGCAACTGATATCAGATCCTTGGAACATAATTTGGCATATCTGCCAACGACACTTCTCGTCCTCCTAGAAAACCTTTTAAGTGGGGAGTCAAAGGGTGTGAAAGTTGCTTCTATTGGTCAGTGCATGATTCAGATGACCAGACCGAGGGTTGTCATTGCACCAATACCATTAGGACTCGGAGTACAAATGCATCACCAGTTTGGGTCAAGGTTTTTGATTGAATGCTTGGCAAGTCATGGCTTTTGTGTTTCATATTCAGAGGTGGTCAATTTCTCAAAAAGTGCAGCGTGCTTTCCAGGGACTGATATCCCAATGTCTGGACATTTTGGACAATATATTGCAGATAATGTTGACCACAACTTGCGTACGTTGGATGGACATGGTACCTTCCATGGCATGGGCATGGTCGTAGCCGTTACCCCTGAGTTAGCACAGCAACATGTCATTCCACGGCTAGGGTTAGCCTGTAATAATGTCCATAATGCAAAAATTGCTATTCACTACTACAAAGCAGTAAAGGGCAATAGGGTACCTTTGGTTTATGATAAACTACCTGTTGTTAGTGTGGCTGACATTTGGAAACAGGTGGACGTAATGTGGAAAGTGTTCTGGCCGTTGCGTCCTAATCGCCCCGGTTGGTCTGGAACCATGCAAGCCATTTGCAAAGGAGTTCATCCGGGAAAAGCATCAATCCACTTTCTCCAAATGCTAGATATGGATCCAACTGACATGAGTTGTATTTATTCAACCTTGCACTTCATTGCTTCGGAAAACCAACGTCATGGTTCAACACCCATTGTCACCTTCGATCAGCCACTTTGGTGGAAGGCCAAGACAATCATGGCTCATGAAGGCGAGAGAAGTGATTTAGTGCAAATAATCTTGATTCTAGGTGGCTTCCACACAACAATGAGCTACCTTGGTTGCCTTGGTCACCTCATGCGATGCAGCTGCAGAAAGCATAGCCTACATTGTACATATGCATGTGGTGAATGCAAGGGTACCAACTGCAGCAACATTCCAAGTTGTCAAGCTGTAGATCTTGCAGAATTTGACGACATAGACGTTGGTCTTGTGTAAAGATAATATGAGTATGTTGGACCTTGCCGTCCATTGAAAAAATGACGGATGTAACTGTTTGTATATAATAAACCATTACTAAATTCATCATACTGATTCAACAAATCATAAAACTTGGATTAAATTTACTTGAATATTGGAAGATTGATAATTGACGTCATGATGACGTCATCAAGAGACGTAGTAACGGATCTACTGTTAGCGGGATGTCATATAGCGATCATATCACGAAATAACAGTTCTTTGCTATCACTTTTATTTATGTAGTTAAGACATTTTATGGGTCTCCAGTCAAAGATACGTAAGATATTCAGCTTAATAATTGGTTTTAAGTGGTCCTATTAAATTCTGTGAAATAGTCCTTTACCGGGATAAAATTTTTAGGAGTTTTTTATTTTCTGGTAGGTGAGGACTAGTAGCATTACATAAAACCAAAAAAGCTTCTGTTGCAATTTGTTCTAGGTATATCCCTATATTGACTGTACTACTCCCCGAAACCGAATGTGAACGTGACGCGGGCGAGCGTCACGCATTGAGAAATTATTTTACGCTTCCATTATAGTCTACGATAACCGCTAAACTGCCCGCGTGCGCGACAATCGTGAAGCACAAATCGCTGACGCTCCGATCTAAATTATAACTCGATTCTAATTTTTACGCCCTACGCGATCGACAAATCGCATACGGCCAATCATTTGACTGGACAGACAGACAGACAGACAGACATTGATCGCATGTGGAATGCAGTCAACCAGTCAGATTTCACGTGGTTAGTGTATGTTTGTCTGCCTGTGGTTGTACATAGGAAAAACTTAAAACGATCTGATTTTAAACAAACTGATTTTTGGAACTGAGCTAGAGATGGTCGGGGTATAGCTAAAACTGGATTCCCCCATTCTGCTTCCATGTATATGTATTCCGTCAAACCACCCTCTCTCTTGTCATGGCACTATTCCTTCAACAGAGTTGAGGAACTGACAGCAGTTATCATGTATGACGAAGATTTCTCGACCAGCGCAATTTCCTCCAATGTGTCTTAATTGATACATGTATCCTCTGCTTCTCTTGCCTCATCAAGCCACATCTGATTATACATTGGTTACAGGAGTAAGTTGTCCAAAAGGCAAGCTGCCATCACCACGACATCAACTTTGTCAGCAGCAGATTAATCTTCCTATATATTCTCCATCTTGTGGAAATAATCCCAAAAGTCTTTTTCAGCCGCCATCCTTGCCCTGGAATGTCAAAAATCCTATGTGCCTCTTTCCAAAGGCTTATTTCGTCCCCGATATGGATGCATTAAATAGCATTTAATCGGGAATGCTGCATCTCCAACTGTGCCAACGGGAATTCTGACTGACTGCGCTGAACTGGACAAGAGAAGCAAGGCAGTAGCAGCCATCTTGTCCGATAAGATGTGTTCTGCCAAATCAAATATGCTTATTCATTTATGAACTCTTTCGCCTATTAAGATAAATTTAAAAATAATCAACATTTGATCGTAATAATTGCTTTGTGCATTTTATGAGATAGTTTTATGATAGTAGAGCCTAAATACATTGCAGAATGTAGTAGCGATTTATAACATCAGTATTAATTTAAAAATCAACATGATACAGGCATAAGGTAGCTTGACATTGTTCCAGGGCTTAAGATATGTTTGCAAACCGTCCATTCTTTGTGAGTATTTAGTAACAATTTTGATGGTGTTTCACTTGCTCCTATTAGAAAGGTCAATATGAAAACAAAGTTTCACAGCCGACATTGTATAATAAGAAATAGCTTGCACAGCTTATTGACACACTAAATTATGAGGTTATGCGTCAGCATCCATCAAATTAGTTTCAAAATATTTAACTGCTTACCTGTAGTTTTCTGGAGATTGATAGTCAATGAGTTCAGGGATCGATCGATCCCAACACGAGCGAGGTGTGGGTGGGGTTCAGCTAGAGATGGGTGGGCATAGCTAAAACTGTAAAGGTTCATTCTTCCGCTGGTCTGAGGAGGTGACAATACTAGGCATAGCTAACCTAGGTAACAAGTGGCAGGTCAATGGACGTATTTAAAATGGAAAGAAAGATATAAAGGAGTTATCTAAGAATAAATGTGCCATGGTAAAACTTCCACCATCATCACATCCTGTACTCCCAACCCTTGTCCAACTGGCTTAGAAATACTATTTAAGTATGTTGCACGCGCGTGCCTGTGTGCGCGCACGCACGCATGCGTGCCCGTGTGTGTGCGTGCCTGCAGGATAATTATCATCCAATCTAACATGACCCCTGACAATGTATATATGTAACCAGTCTAATCACGTCTAATCAGTTATAGATAAAGCTGCAGGGTACGCCAACAATAGGGGCACAGGCGGTGTCTTAGCTCATGCCAAATACATGTCAATCTTGCTTTTGTGAACATCCATTCGTTACCAATCTAAATGAGTCACTGTCAGTGTGACCCAAAGGAGAGGTTTTTCTCTAGATTTGAGAATATCAGGCCTTATGTATAATTACAGGACCTGATTTATATGCAGCTTGTATTGCTCCTTTGCGAGCATCCTAAGCTGTTTTAGGTTGGTTTTCGTCTTTATTAGTCCCATACCGGTAAAACCTGGGGGGGGGGGGGGGAGGAGGACATTAGGTTTGCACTCCGTCTGTCCGTCTGTCCACCTGTCTGTCCGTCTGTCGCAGTTGGTTTTCCGCACTTTTTTTCGCAGTCCTTCAAGGTATTCAACTGAGAATTGGTATACCGCTTTGTTATGAGAAGTTACAGACCAAGTTCGAGTTTCAAGCGTATGCATCAAATTTTGATGGAATTATACCCCCTTTCGGCTTAATAAATACGAAAAATATCAGCTTTCCGCACTTTTTTCGCACTCCTTCAAGATATTTAAGCGATAATCAGTGCATCGCTTTACTATAAGGAGTTACAGAGCAAGTTCGAGTTTCAGACATTTTCGTCAATTTTTCATGGAGCTATGCTCCCTTTCGACTTATGAAATACGAAGAATATTAGTTTTCCGCCCTTTTTCTCGCAGTCTTTCAAGATATTCAACTGAGATTTGGTGCATTACTTTATTATGAGAAATTATAGACCAAGTTCGAGTTTCAGGCGTTTGCGTCATTTTTTTCATGGAGTTATGTCCCCTTTTCGACTTATGAAATACAAACATATCAGCGTTCAAGACTTTTTCCTTCTCCGTCACCATATACAACTGAAACTTGGTTTATTGCTATGTTGTGAGAAGTTACAGTCAAGTTCGAGTTTCAGCTGCTTCTGTCAATTTTTTATGGATTTTTTGCAATACTTACAGAATGCTTGTTGGTTTTAGATTACGTTTTTAGGTCTGATTGCCAAACATGTACTGGTATTATGCCATCCTGTGGGTGCCGTACAAAAATCAATGCAGGAATCTAGTTTTAGCTATGCACCGCCCATTCCTAGCTAAGCCCCGCCCACGCATTGTCCGTATTGGGATCGATCGAAACTTGAACTCCCTAAATCTCAATTTCCAGAGAACTATGCATGTAAGCTGTTGAATATTTTGAAACTAATTTGGCTGGGTGCTTATAGGAGCAAAAGCGCCGCCCAGTGAAATAAGTTTCAAAATATAAAACAGATTTTTTATTAAACAGTACAATTCGTACAATTTGACGGACTATTAACCGTTTATGACGGACTTAGGTGCGCCATTCATTACGTACTTGAGTGTGACATCAAACTACGTGTGATGTAATTTATTATGACGTCATATATTTGGCGGACAGATTGGATCCCTCTATAGCGAACCAAGCCATGGTCTAGCCAAAGTTATCCAATGTGGAGAGACAACAACTGTTTAGAGCATCAGCACCGCCGAATACACCAGCTAAAAGAGATGCTATGTTGGTGATCCACTTGAGGTAAGGCTGCCCATTTCAACCCAATACATGAAAACATGTCATTGTTTTACAAACTAAATAGTGTTTTATAACAAAAATATTTATACAAATCCCAGTATTATTCATCTTGTTGTATTTCTTTAACACTTTCACACTTATATTTGTTCAGAAAAAAATTAATTTTCTCATATAAAATGTCCATTTGCAGACCAAGAGAAGACTATTTCTGAAAATCTATTACTGGAATGACTGGCTAGATTATCGAGTCAGTCATTCCAGTTGCAAATCTTCAAAATAGCCTTCTCTAGGTCTGCAAATGGACATTTCTCAAGACCACTGCAGATGCCGTTTTGGCTGATATGAGTGTTAAAAGGTTAAGATCCAGTTGTGACTACAAACTGGAATAATAATAATAATAATAATAATTGTTATTAATAATAATAATAATAATAATAATAATAATAATAATAATAATAATTATATAAATAATAATAATTTCCCATCTTACCTTTTGACTGAACCCATATGCCTATAATGGCGAGTAACGGGAATAACCACATCACGGAATGACTGATATTCCACCTTGCTGTATGCTCTACCATGCACTCGGAGCGCCTTTTCTTACTGAACTGTACTGCACAGCGTGTTATTACAAGTGTCAGCGTATACGTTCACGCACACTTGCACTGGGTTTCTGTGATTTTCTTTCAAACTTTGTTTACCATGTTAATGTGATTCATTGTATCTGATCGACTTTCTGGCGTCAAACATGAAATTAAATATCACAAGGTGCACCTAACCTGACCCTGTTCTCCGCGGTTTATTTAGTCTTGATCAATACAAATTAAGCTGTATTATTGCAATATAAACCCCATACGTGTGTATCGTGGGAGCAAAGATGTCCAAACAGAATATTAGATATCTAATCTATACAACACATTGTCACATGGTTAAGATAAAGCATATTATATGCAATAGATTAGACTTGGCCCTATGTCATTACACATTGTAAAACTGGTCTGGAAGAAATCGTATTTGATATAATTTGTTTGTGCCTTCCACATTCAAAATCAATACACATTTCGTTAGAGCACATACGACGAGTCACATTAAAGACCCCGCCCTCCATCAATTGACGAATGGCCTAAAGTGGGTCTCTAATTATATTATAATGAAGAAGCTGAATCTATCTTTAGTGCAGTTCCAAATTGTATATAGGCCTATGCCACCTGATAATTTAGCTTCTACGAGTTGTATTTCCAATATTTCTATCCCCTTGTTATGTCATAAGACAGAAACCTACATTGGAGACATTATAAATATACGTATCTGTTGGTAAATGCTTTTATATAAAAACTGTATTCGACCACCTTGTACACTTGAAGTAATAAAACTGGTTTAAATTAAGTGATTGTATACTGAATAGGTGTGGGTACTGTGTGTGTACATAGATAGGGAGGTATATTAGACCTGTCCAAAGTGACACCCTCCTGGAGCGCAAGCACTTGCTAACTATAGACAGGTGGTCTCTTTATCCATGTGAGTTATTATAGGATTTGCCATTTGGTGCCGAAAGACGACGATTCTTTAAGACACGTGATTAGCATTATTTTGGCTCCAAATGTCTGGTAGTCACTAAAGACAGGTTTGATTGTAAATCAAACCGAAAAGTCAATATATCAAGATAATAGAAATACTATTGATCGATTGATTGATATAGATCCCACCTGTCATAGGACGTCCTCCGATAGGAGTAAAGCTCAATAATAACAGATTATACACAACTAACTATAGGGATGCATGTTTCTCTAGCTGTACAAGTAAATGGATACTGGTTTATTGTGGACATGCATATATACACACACACGCACGCACGCACGCACGCACGCACGCACGCACGCACGCACGCACGCACGCACGCACGCACGCGCACACACACACACATGATTTGCTATTATGTAATGCTAAGTAGATTAGGATATATTACGTGCACTATGAAATATATAGATAGTTCATTTACTCACAGGAGAGAAAGAGAAGGGGGCAGGGGAAGGATGGAGGGAGGGATGGAGGGAGGGAAGGAGGGAGGGAGGGAGAGAGGGAGAGAAAACCGACTTTGCCGTAATCCTGGGGACATTTTCCAGCCTCGACCTGCATTGCGGGGACGTACTGTAATTCCGGGGACAAAATCCTGGTCCCCGCAGTTACGGTGGTTTAAACGATCGGGATAAGCGTGAAACGCCCAAATATGTATTTATTTTTCTCTTCCCCCAAAAATATGTGCGGGTGATTTATCTCTTGATATTTTTTCAACTCATCTCTCACATTTCATGATTACTGCTTGGTGCATACTAACAAGTGCTATGCTAAGTTTGAGTATGGCTAGGTATGGGGAAATCGCTCGCCCATCTCCCTTCTATATACTGTCCTTGAAGTCTCATATGTCTCCCTCCAGTGTGAGGACTCTCATATCTCACTTCCTCCTGTGAGGACAGTCCCAGCAAGGGTTTTCCAACTTTAGTAATCAAACCCAGTCTTTAGATATAAACGTAAAACGCATACGACACTCAGAAAACGCTAGAAACCGCTAACATAATTATGTCCCCGGAGCGCATTTTCTCCAACCCCCCCCCCCCCCCCACCCCACCCCGCAGTTATGGTAAAACGAGAGAGCGAGAGAGCGAGAGAGAGAGAGAGAGAGAGAGAGAGAGAGAGAGAGAGAGAGAGAGAGAGAGAGAGAGAGCGAGAGAGAGAGGGGGAGAGGGAGAGAGAGAGAGATGATCTACACGATGGTCTATACGATGATTTGCATTTAATTAAGTAATCGATTAAAATTTAGCTTGTTTTCACGGAATACGTCTACTAAATTGGCTAGGTTTAATGACGTTAACATTTCTTCCATTTGTTCCGCAATGCCGAATTGTAACAAAGCGCCTCGTTTTAAAGTATTATTTATTAATTTTTTAATGATTAGAGTTTCAAAACAGCCTCGTTTTAAAGTGTTACGTCTCATATAACAGTATATAGAACAACATACGGCAAACTTTAATCAAGCTATTCAACAAATAGAAAATAGAGTAAATAAACAGGAGGACACCAGGCCTTTGAATTTTCGTCCATCCATCCCTCTACCACATATTCCCCCTACTATATATAATATACACAAGGTGTGAAACCTTCATCTGTGGGCACCATTGTCAGAAAGCTGATTGGTTGGTTTGTTGTCAAAATCCACTGACATCACGGTTCTGACTACAAACCAACCAATCAGCTTTCTGACAATGGTGCCCACAGATGAAGGTTTCACACCTTGTGTATATTGTATATAGTATGTGGTAGATGGATGGATGGACGAAAATTCAAAGGCCTGTGGGAGGACATAGCAGTAGCGCAGAGGGAGGAAATTAACAACTTGAGGGAGGACAACTGTTGTCTGCGCGAAGAAATAAAATCTGTAAATGAGCGGGTAACAGAATTACAATTCAGATCTATGAAATATAATTTGCTCTTTCACGGCATAATTGAACGCGAAAATGAAAATTGTGACGACGTTTTGAAGACGTTTATAGAAAAGGAACTAAGAGTAAGAAACAACATTACTTTCCAAAATGTACACAGAATCAGACGAGACCGTGGAGACGCCTCCAAACCAAGGCCGATAATCGGACGTTTTTTAATATATGACGACCTGGAACATGTGCGAACAGCGGCCTATGAACACCTGCGCGGGACTACCTTCTCCGTAACCCAGCAGTTTCCATATGAGATCAGAGAACAACGTAGGCAGTTAACACCTGTATTGCTGGAAGCGCGGCGGCATAACAAACATGCAAAAATGGTTTACAATCGCCTGTATATTGATGGAGAACTTTATATTCCGACCCAGCGCCCGGATAATCAGTAGGATGGCTTTAGATCTAGAACTGTACATAATAACAATCCGAGTCACAGATGGTTGTCATACTTACAACCGCATCGGCCAAATAAATGTACAGAAACCACCAATGCCACTGATACTACTATTTCATTTCTTACTGCTGTTACTACTGCGGCAACAACATATTCTACCGCTACTGCTGCTGATGATGATACTGATATTACTACTGCAACTGCAAATACTGCTGCTGCTACTACTACTGTCACTACTACTGCTACTGCTGCTGCTACTACCGCTACTACGACTACTGCTGCTGTTGCTACTGCTACCGCTGCTACTATTTCTTCTACTGCTACGCCTGCTGCTACCACTGTTGCTACAACAACGCCTACTACTGCTGCTACTACTGCTACTACCACTGCTACTACTACTACTACAACTACTACTGCTGCTGCTGCTGCTGTTGCTGCTGCTGCTGCTGCTGCTGCTACCACTGTTATTACAACAACGCCTACTACTGCTGCTACTACTGCTACTGCTGCTGCTGCTACTGCTACTGCTGCTGCTGCTACTGCTACTACTACTACTACTACTACTACTACTACTACTACTACTACTACTACTACTACTACTACTACTACTACTGCTGCTGCTGCTGCTGCTGTGTCTACTACCACTGTTACTACTACTACTACTACTACTACTACTACTACTACTACTACTACTACTACTACTACTACTACTACTACTACTACTACACCAGCTATTGCTACTGCTACTGCTGCTACTACTACTACTACTACTACTACTACTACTACTACTACTACTACTACTACTACTACTACTACTACTACTACTACTTCGGTTACTACTAGTCCTGTTGCTACTATAAATGCCACACCTGTCACCACAATCACCCCTACTACTCCTACTATTACAAGCACTACTAGGGTAGCTGCTGCCGTTGTTCAACTCAATTCAATTTATTTACACCCAGGCCACTATGTGGCATATGGGGTCCATTAGTACATACATTTACACGGTCAATGGCGATTACATGGAATGTTGATAATTATTATTATTATTATTATTATTATTATTATTATTATTATTATTATTATTATTACATGTATTATTATTATTATTATTATTATTATTATTATTATTATTATTAATATTATTATTATTATTTTTATTATTATTAATATTATTATTATTATTATTATTATTATTATTATTATTATTATTATTATTATTATTATTATTGTCGACGTCGTCGTCGTCGTTATTATTATTATTATTATTATTATTATTATTATTATTATTATTATTATTATTTCAACGTAATATAAGTACCTAAGCAGTAGAGGTAACAGTAGTAGGTGCAGCTGCTGCTGCTGCTATTGTCATCATTGTCGTCGTCGTCGTCGATGTCGTAGTCGTCGTTTTTGTCGTCGTCGCCATGGTCATCCTCCTAGTCGTGGTCGTTGTTGTCATCATCACTGTTGTCGATGTCTTGCTATTTAAAATGTTTCAATACTCTTCTTATAAATGTACATAGCTTACTTAAAATTGAGATTTTATTACTTGATAAAAGTTCACAAAATTTGTAGTAGTTTGGTTTCACCCGAAAGTATTTTGGTAGTAGTGTCATTCTGTCCTTTTCAAAAAACTTACAGAGAAATAGGTAATGATATCTATCACCTGTGTCATTTTGGTCACACAATTTACATATCCGATCTTCTTTGATTAAGCCCTCCCCATCCCAGTTTCAATTGGCAATGTGTGGTTGGCTGCTCGGAATCGCGCTAAGGTTAGTTTATTAGTATTATTTAATTTAGTAAGGTATGGTTCTATTTCAAATTTCGTCTTATAGATATTATAGATTTTTCCCTTTGAATATGCGTTCATCTGTCCTCTCCTTGATTGTGTGTATTGGTCTATAAGTATTTGTTTTATATGTTTCGTTGCGTTACTTGTGATGCTCTGTCTTTCCCATAGATATCCCATTCCCACATTATTTAATATCGCCTTTACTACTCTAATCCATTTGTATTGTACGTTATTATTGGTATAGTCAGTGTACATATATTTATATAGTAGACATGATAGCTTTGTTTCTTTGCCATTTAGCAGTTTTTCCCAGTATAGGATTGTTCTATGTTTTATAGTGATATCGAGGGGGTATCTACCTAATTCACCATATATCATGAATTTTGGTGTATGCATGTTTAGTTTTAGTAACCGTCGATAGAAGCCTATTTGTATTGTTTCAACTAGTGTTGTGTTTTCCGTAGTCCAAATTTCACACCCATATGTGAGAATCGGTAATATCATTGAATCAAACAGTTTTATTTGGCAGTTTATTGGTAGATCCATATTTTCGCATCTCCGGTATAGTGAATATAGCGCTTTAGTAGCTTGTTCTGCTAGGTGTTTTAGTGCTGTTATATACCGGGAGTAGTAAAAGAAATGTATACCTAAATACTTATATTTATCGACTATTTCAATATTTTCATCATCTAAAGTAAAATTACAATTCCCCCGTCCCCTTTTATTGCCTCCGAATATTACCACTTTTGTTTTATCCTTATTAATTTTGAGATTCCACAATTTACAGTAACTGTTGTAGGTATTCAGACTCAGCCGTAGAGTAATACCATCTTCTGTTATCAACACTGTGTCATCTGCGTATAGGAGCACCAGCAATTTAAGATAGACGTCTATGTTATCATTAATTATAAGACTGTCACAATTTGAGTTTTCCAGGTATTCTTGAAGGTCATTGAGATAGAAGTAAATAATATAGGGGAAAGATTTTCTCCCTGCCGCAACCCCCAGTTACACGTAAAAGGCTCTGATAATTCATCATTCATACATACCCTTGATTTTATGCCAAAATACATGTTGCGAATCACTCTGAATATTTTCCCATTAATATTTTCCCTTAATAATTTACTCCATAGTGCTTACCTCCAAACTTTATCAAACGCTTTCTCTAGATCAATAAAGGCACAAAATAATTTTTTCTTTTTAATTCGGTAGATTTCTAGGATCGCGTTTAGTGCAAATAGATGATCAGTTGTTGAGTATTTTCGTCTAAAGCCAGCTTGGTTTTCTTGAATAAGATTGTTTTCTTCCAGTTAGGTTTGCGGCTCATTTAGGGGACATTTACCTTTATATATAGGTTTAATTAGCCCATCAGTCCATGCTTCAGGTATATTTCCAGTTTCGAGTACACAATTAAAAAGCGTATAATAGATGGGTATCATTGTTTGTTCGCTGGACTTAAGATATTCATTGATTATCCCGTCCCCTCCAGCAGCTTTGTTAGTTTTCAGAGATTTTATTGCATTTCTAATTTCAGATACTGTAATTTCGGAGTTAAGTAGGTCATTTGTTGGTTGTCCTGTATCATTAGTGTGCGTTTGGATATTGGGGACATCGTCACTCTGGATTATGGATTTATAAAATGTATACATATCGTCAATTTGGATTTTACATTTTTCAATTTTTGGGTCTTGGGACTTTATAATTTTCCTGTATGCTCGCGCGTCCGATTTCTGTAATCTTTCTATTTTGATTTTAAAAATTCTCTTATTTTCAGCTATAGCTTTATTCATCGTTGTTTTATAAGTTTTACATAACTGGATCACAGTGTTAGCACTGTTAACCGACTTTCTCAATCGATGTTCGTTTCTGTAGTGGTGATATGCTTTTCTCGCTAGTTGGCATTCGTGGTTGAACCACGGCGGTTAGTTTTGCGATTGGTGTTACATAATCGGCTGTTCTTTATAGGCAATGTTTTAAAAGTGCTAATGGCAGCTTTTTCAAATATCGAGACTATGCCATCAACTACTTCATTGACGTCGTATTTAAAATGTTGGGTGTCAGTTTCGTAGTTATCAGCTTTAATCCGCAAGTTTATATACGTTGGATTATCAATTACACACTCTGCAAAATCATTCAACAACCACCCGATGAAGATCAGGCAAGCACAGCTGTCATCAGGAAGACTTAAAAGATCAAGTTTTGTGAAAGAGACAAAAGCACTTCAAAGGAAACACCAAGAAATGTTGCCAGCACAAATAGAAGACCCAAACCACACCCTTGATCCTCCACCCTGGGAAAACAAACTAGAAAACATAGCTATTCGCACCACAGTACCTCATCTCACAACCAAAGATGAACACAGTGATGTGAGCAAGAAGGCCCTGACCCTAGCCATGTTGGAAGAAATGTACCATCAGGAGACATGGATAAGGATCTACACAGATGGATCAGCCAAAGATGCAATTAGGACCGGAGGTGCCGGACTGCACATACAGTATCCAAACGGAAAACATGCGTCAGCTGCAATACCGACAGGCAAACACTGCACAAACTACAGAGCTGAAGTCGAAGCACTGGTCCATGCAGCTAATACCATCAGCAGAACAGCAGACCCTATTGCACAGATTGTCTTTTTATCTGATGCCCGCTCCGTCCTTGAGGCTATCGCCAAAGATAAGCTGCCACAACTTGAAGAAGCATTACAAACCATCAAATGCTTTCGGATAGCATTGCAGTGGATCCCCTCACACTGTGGAGTCCAAGGAAATGAGGAAGCAGACAAGATGGCAAAGGTGGGTGCAGAAGAGAATCAGACAGAAAACATGGTTACACATACAGAGATGAAGACTCTCATCAAGTCACTTTATAGAACACCTCAATCAGAAGATGCCTACCATCATCTCTCGAGGCCAGAGCAAGTGACCATTTTTCGTGTCAGAACTGGACATAACAGACTAAACCAACACATGTACAGGCGGTTCCACCTTACGACATCGCCCGCTTGTTCTTGTGGAGAAGCAGAACACACCACAGAGCACATACTTCAATGTTGCAGTACGTATCAGCTGCTGAGAGAAGAGATCTGGCCTTTGTCAACCTCTTTTCTTGAAAAGCTGTATGGGCCTTTGGAAGAACTGCAGAAAACCATAGATTTCATCTTGAGAACGGCTCTCCAAGTGTGATACCAGCGATCGAAAAGAAGAAGAAGAGCAGGGTGAGGGCATAGAATACACCATACGGTGTGCATTCAAAAGATAGTCTCATATGAATTCGGCAGTGTATCAGTATATCCAATTCTTGTCTTGGTGCAGTGGTCCAGCGGAAAGATGTCTGGGTTGCTGATGCTATGCGGAATTGCAGGATGACGGTTCGATCCCTAACCGGGGAAATGATGATCAACAAAGTAAACTAACGGGTGCACTCCGAAGGGGAGGTTAGCACATAAATTGAAGTCATCGCGTTGCCAGTGTGTTAGAAAACTAAGCAAGCAAACAATCTTTATTGACAAATCCAACATGTGGACATACAGACAATATTCAACATTCTTTTGAATATGTTGATACTAATTTGACTGGGCATTGTACGAATTGTATGGCCTTAGTATTTAATCAACCTTTTGTTGAAAATTTGAAACTAATTTTCCTGGGCGTTGTATGGTTTTTTACCATTATCAATTGCGTCCTATAAAAGCTTCACAGGCGTCATAGTCAAAACGCTTAGTGAATGACGTCTCTAGCTCCATCCTGAATATTGAATAGTCCGTCAAGTGTACAAATAGTATGTCTTTACTTTTTAATCAACATTCTGTTGAATATTTTGAAATTAATTTGGCCAGGCACTTTGAGCGGGCACTGTTACGACCATAGGCAGCAAAATCACCCATTCAACTTAGTTTCAGCATATTCAACACCTTACCTGTATAGCCACCTTGAAACTGGGATTCTGGGAAGTCGTGAATCAAAGGATATAAATTGATTCCAACACGCCGAAAGAACGGACAGAGCTTAGCTAGAAATGGACCCCACCTTTGAAATTGTCATGAACGAATTTGATCATTAAACGGCCAATACCACTTAATAATGTCTGGTCCACCCACTTGTAATAAGTGACCACATATTTTAGCAATAGCATTCAGAAAGTTAGCATTGCCCTGCCAGACACAAGTAGACCCACTCGCAATGGACCGATTCTCTTATGGAGAGAAGGTATAAGTTATCCAACCTGTTGTCATCATAATCAATTATGTCACATGTAGGCTGACATCACAGTCAAAATAATGAATGACGTAGCTATGGCTATCAGGAACGTTGAAAAGTCTGTAAGCTGTGCGAATTGTATGTCTTTACTATTTGAATAAACATTCTGTTGAATATTTCGAAACTAATTTAACTGTGCTGCTGCTATAAGCACTGGCAGCATCTAGTCAAATTTGTTTTTTAAATCTTCATAGGCCTATCATCATCTCTTATTGTATTTTAACCACCTCATGGCATGGCTGGTCAAACCGACCCCTACAGTGATCTTGAGCCATGTCAAATTGCATGCCATGAGGAGACCGTTCTTGATAATGTGCCACTGGAATGACTCTCGAGACAGTCATTCCAGATTCCAGTGGCAAATCTGCAAAAACAGTCTTCTCTTGGCCTAAAAATGGACATTCAATATCTAAATATTTTAACATTCTTCACCAAATTTAGACAGTAAAGGTTTAATATATTATGACGACAATACCAGATACTGTGTCTGTTTCATTTCCCTTATGTATTATAGCATAACACACTGGGCTGAATATTCGAGAGTGTATAAATTTTAGCCAATTCAGTCTTCACCGCCCTATTGTCTGTAGGTTATGCTCGGCCCCAGATTTTTACCCACATAAACTTGAGTTTAAAAAGTTTAATTTAGCTTAAATTACTTTCAGCTGTAAACAATATGATATCATATCATTGCTAGCTATAGTCATAATTAAAACAAATTCTACAATGAAATAATTCCATAGTCTTCAATTTCATAACGAAAATTGGCTTAAATCTTGGCAGATCAGCGATTTTCAGTACCATACTGTCTGCAATAAGTTTGGCCCATATTCGGTTCGAAATTCATACATATGGTCAGATCTGTATATGAATATGCTAATAAAGTATCAAGCTTAAAAATGTCTACCATGAAGTAATTTCGTAGCACACAATTCCATGGAAAAAATTTGCACAAGTTTTGGCAGATCCATGGTTTTTGGTAGCCTACTGTCTGCAATAGGTTTGGCCCTAAAATGTCAGGTAGATATATAAATACGCCAATATAATATCGATTTAAAAATGCCACCGTAAAGTAATTTTATAATATACAACTTTGTAGCGGCCAAAGGTTGTCAGATGCCAATAATTTATGTACCGATATCTATGTACTCTGTTTGTAACCAGTTTTCGAACCTGGTATAGTCAATCCTACTTGGCATAGCACCACCAAGTTTTTCAAGACGGCGAGTGTATAATCGTGTTAAATCAGAAAGCAAATAAAACACAGGGACCAGTTCGTGTGTGCTAAATCCACTGTGGGATCAAATGTCAATTTCACTTTCTTTGACGTATTGACTTGAATGCGAGAATATATTAGGCTATTGTCTCTGTCTTTAAGCAGAGCGCAATACGCCTGTGCGTGATTGCTATGCAGCTATGTATTCTCCCAATATATTTAAATAGTCAGTGTGAGTTTAGGAAACTACAATAATTATATGGAAATCCGCAACAAAATAATGCTTGGCGAAGCGAGGGGCTGGCATACAATTACTTTTACTGGAGAAAACGTGTAGACCAATTGTTTTGAGTAGCGAAAACTTGTTTCTAAAATGTTCCACCCGGAACATGTGTGTACACACGTTTAGCAATAATACTACTAATTTACAAATGTTACGACGACGACGACGACGACGACGATGATATTAATCAAAGATCTCTTTCAACCCATTTGATTGTAATATTTCGTTCCTTCAGGTAATCGGTACATATATAATAAAGTGTTGATGAAAGTTTTCCATATCCCCCGTTTACGAGTCCCGCCTAAAACCTTATCATAATGCATTTACTCGTTATATCTAGAGGAAATACCCCCAAGTTCTCCATAGATCATTGCATTCGGTGCACTTTGTTTTAAGCGGAGCGACTTCTTGACAAATTTTAGTTGGCATGTTTCCAATTGCTTGGTGTGTTCAAACCCCATGTTTCCGCTCCATATAGAAGAATCGGTGTTATCATTGTATTTAAAACTGTAGCTTGCAGATCAATGGGTGTATCGGGTTCCCTAATTTTCTTTAGGAGTGAGTACATAGCTTTTGTGCCTTGTTTGACATTTCGTGCCTTACCGCTTGGTGTGTTATAGCAGTTTGTTATTTCATAATGCTTTATACCTAGACAGCCTAAAGCAGTTTACAATACAAGACATTAATTCAAGGAACATTAATTTCTAGTAATCATGTGAGAGAGATATGAGATATGCTGCCCTGCAATAAACGGATTATGCAACCACCCTGCCCACGTATATCTATTCTAGTGTAGTGTTTTATGGCCACATCTGTATACTATATGTAGGGGGCTTATAGCTGTTGTGATCATTATAACACCCTGTCTTGTGATTCCGTCACGTTTGTGATTCCGTCACATTTTTTGGTGAAACCTACCTGAATGTTGTTGTTTTTTATTATTGAAAAAAATAGTGTGTGTAATATACAACTGTGCTCACTGATAGCGGTGGAATTCTATCACACTCCCGTGACGGAATCACAAGGCCACGTGGTTTTATCAAGCGGAATATTATCTATTTATTCAGTCAATGTTTATCAGATATATACAATGTTTAGTCATGCAAAATGGTCATCCATTCGCAATGAAAATAATGCATAATAACGATATAGGCCTATACTCGCCTATATAACAGGTTAGGATGTTTGTAGATATAAAATGATATTAATCACAGAGCTGGTAACTTGTGTAAACACATTACAATGGAAATAGATTACATCATCGCAGTAAGCTCTCAGAATGATTAATTTAACAAAAAATAAAATATTAACGTGTTGATGCCTAGGAAAATTCGAAATGAGACACATGAGAAAATTGTTATTTTCACCCTCGTGGTAGTGTTTCAGTCGTGGAATTCAAATCCATTTTGTGTCAACAGTGCATTAAATCGCTCAAACAACTATTTATTTCAATTAACCATTTAATTGCCAATACTTTTCAAGGAAATTTGATTTTATTTAAATCCAAAATGTCTTTTTGTAAAACTTATAACGAAAATTTACAAAAAAATGTATTTCTGTTATCCTTCAAAAGGACATTCATCAAAAGTGTAATGGTCAAGAAAATTCAAATTTCTGCTTAGCCAGTGTCCAATTTCAGACCAAGAAGAGTATTTTTTTTATTTGACCACTGTAGCCTATTATTATTATTATTATTATTATTATTATTATTATTATTATTATTATTATTATTATTATTATTATTATTATTCAGCACTACATTTAGTGAGCAATGTTTGTCTGAAAAAAGTGGGTTGAAGTCATGTACCTCGAATTTGCGAACTATTTCTATAAACGCTACTGTTTCCGATGGCATAATCGAGTAGACTGTTATGTGTGGTTGTTGCCCTGCCTATTAACTTTTCTGACCCAACTCTCCAGTTTATAATAAAGTTTAAATTTTTGCAAATATTCGCTTTCTTCCATTAATGGAGGTTAATGTTAATGTCTCCTGATAGCCAAGAATACAACGCAGGTACTGACGCAACAAATATTACACCCGCACAACCACGACCTAAAAGATGGAACCCAGACAAAGCTTCAGAATATACAGAACATGTGATAAATAACGAAATTTATACTAACTTAAATTTCATCAGATAATATTACCGACGATAACAGAAATACTATAGCTTCATATAGTGTGTCTGAAACATCTGCTAGCATAGCCACATTATTTGAGCAAGCGTTTCGAAATACATTTGAATGCTTGAATCCTCGTCAAAACCAGTCTAACAACAAGAAATATAACTTAAATCGCCCATGGTTTAATAAAGATTGTCGAATAGCAAGAGAAAATTATCACGAGTTGCGAACCAGCTATCGACTTAGCAAAACAATCGTAAACCTTAATACCCTGATTGATGCTAGTAAAATATATAAATCCAACATGAATAACGCTATTGCTAATTATAAACGAAATTTTAAGCTAAAAATAGAACAGCTATTTAGGACCAATCCACGAGATTATTGGAAAATTGTTTAAGTCCTTGGACCCAATTCAAGATCCGTGTAAAGTTAGTATTAATGATATGTTTGAATTTTATAAATCTGTAATACAAAGCGAGCATGCACAGGTAACTGACACAGGTAACGCTCCCGACCAGCCAGTTCCTGATACACCAATTAATGACGCCCTTAACATGGAAATAAGCGAAATGGAAATTAGATAGGGAATACGCTCACTTAAAACTAATAAAGCAGCTGGTGGGGATAACATAATAAATGAATACATCAAGTCAACTGAAAATATTGTTGTTCCTATATACCATACGCTCTTTAATCGCGTTTTTAACACAGGGATTATACCAGGTGCATGGACAGAGGGACTAATAACACCTAATTACAGAGTAACCGGCAGCCCAGATGAACCACATAACTTTAGACCTATAGCCTTAGTCAGCTGCCTAGCCAAATTATTTACTAGTATATTAACTAATAGAATGGAGGATTACTTAGAACAAAATGAACAAATAAAAGAAATTCAAGTTGACTTTAGACGTAAACATTCGGCAACCTGTTTGCAATCCATGTCTTAATAGAAATTTTCAAAAAAAGAAAAGCTGTTTCGTGTCTTTGTAGATTTAGAAAAAGCTTTTGATAAAGTTTGGAGGGAGGCACAATGGATTAAATTAATAAAAGAAAACATCAATGAGAAAATCTTAAATGTCATCCGTAATATGTATATGGGCATAAAATCTAAGGTATTTATGAACGGTATTGCCTCTGAAGCATTCACGTGTAACTTCGGGTTTAGGCAAGGTGAAAACCTATCTCCAATCCTATTTAATATATACCTAAACGATCTCAGCGAATTCCTGGAAAACTCTGGTTGCAGTGGACTGGCTCTGACAGAAAACAGCGACCTCTATCTCAAACTGTTAACGCTACTATATGCAGATGACACTGTTCTTTTCGCCGAGAGCCCTACAGACCGGCAATCAAAACTGAACGCAAATGTGACATATTTCCGTCTATGGAACCTTCGGATAAATAAAGAAAAAACAAAAATACTAATTTTTAGTAGCAATAAACTAGGGTGGGAAAGGCTAAATTTTAGCATTTAAGGTGAACAAATCGTAATAACTGACACGTACACATATTTAGGAATACATTTTTTCGACAATGGTAGATACTTCACGGCGGTGAAACACTTAAGTAAACAAGCTACTAAAGCCCTTTGCTCACTATACAGGCGAATAGAAAACATTGAATAAACTTTAACGTGACAACTAAAATTATTTGACTCGATGATTGTACCAATACTTATTTATGGATGTGAAATCTGGGTGATAGAAAATCTTACTTCAATAGAAAAAAATCCAGGTACAGTTTTATAAGCGGATATTAAATATTGCAAAAACAACGCCTAGTTATAAGGTGTATGGAGAGCTAGGACAAATCCCATTAGAAATTACCATAAAATATAAATTAATTAATTTTTGGGGAAAACTCCTGAACGGCAAAGAAACAAACCTATCGTCTTCACTATACAAGTATATCTACAATGACTTTACCAAAAAACAATACAGAATACAAATGGCTAAACACAGTTAAATGTATACATGAAAAAGTGGGAATGGCTCACCTCTGAGAAACGCAGACCATAACAAATTCTAATATACGATATTTGAAACAAATACTTAAGGACCAGTACATACAAACTTGGTCAGGTCAAATTATCACCTTGCCTAAAGCCAAAATATATAGTATATACAAAACTGATCTAAAATTAGAGCCTTATCTCAGAAAGCTAAATAAATTACAGGGAAGAAAGAATATGTAGCCTATGTGACAAACACGATATTGGGGATGAGTATCATTACTTATTCTTATGCGACTTTTTCTGTGATGACAGAAAACTATTTCTTCCAAAATTGTATCATAACCGACAAAATCACTACAAATTCGGACACCTGCTCTCGAACACAAACTTATCTGTCCTAACAAAATTGTGTGCCTTTATACGCAAAATCCTTAAACAGTTTACATAATGGCGATTATTATTTTATTATCATATTGCAATACTCCAAACACAAATATCTCTCCTACTACTGCTGCTGCTGCTGCAGCAGCGGCAGCGGCAGCGGCAGCGGCAGCAACTACTACTACTACTACTACTACTACTACTACTACTACTACTACTACTACTACTACTGGCTAATCAATAACGTTGTTACCAATAATGGTTATATACAATGTTTATATCAATAATACCACAATTAATGTCTATAAAATGCTTATTAAATTTGGTTAACTTTAAAATTGGTTATAAAAGTATTGTGTAATAATGTTTATATTAATAATGTGTAATGTGTTTATATTGTCTTTGTCGATAATGCTGTCACCGATGTTGATTAAAAGAATGTCTACACCGATAATGTTCATATTATAGCAATGGTGATTTAACAATAAGCTTGGTATGAATAATAATAATAATAATAATAATAATAATAATAATAATAATAATAATAATAATAATATTTGTTAATGGTAAATCTCACTCAGACTAATACCCTTATGTCACATTGTGACCTGGGAGTACTTTGATAATAAACTTGAAACTGGAAAACATTATTATGTGCTCTTCCTTGACATTTGCTAATTCTTTCCTCTGGTATTCCCATTTTTTGTAAGCTGCAACAGTTTGACGTTGGGCGCATAGTCTGTCATGAAGTCGTCAAGAGTAAACTCGTCAAACTCGACATAATCACTGCTTTGTTCTCCTTTGTCCAGCACTCGATCAACATTTTAGCATAAGTATAAAAGGGCTTTTAGCTACTTGACCACGTGACATGCCATTTTTTTTAATCCCCAAATAATGCCATCTGCATTCAACTTATTATTTCTAACAGCAACGGGTTATAATTTTAAGTTTTAATTTTGGATTTTTCGTTTGCAAACACTAGATTTTAAGTTTAATTTTTCCCGTTTCTTGTTTATTTAATCACATGCCATTATTTAAGTTACTTATTCTTAATTGATAGTATTATCTTTCAGTTTTGTCTCTTAATCATGTAACGCATATACCCCTAGCAACATTATTTTTTATTATTTCAGATTTGATCTATTTACCTCAAAGAATGTCATGGCTTGAATATATCTAGGTGTGAGTGGCCAATAACACCAAACCAAAAACAGCAATTTACTACCAGGTCACAGAGTGACATATTTATAGAGTATGGCGGTTAAACACTTACATCAAATTTTTTTTAAATTATTATTATTATTATTACTCCAAATACAACTGTTATTTTCATCTTTGTGTAAATGTAATAGCAGTTGTTGGTAGTCTAAATGTATAGGTATCACCACATCTTTTGGCATTAGGGGCGGTTGCAGTAGTGATAGATGTTGTTGCTGCTGCTGTCACTGTCGTCGCCTCTGCCGCTGCTACCATTGCTGCTGTCGCAGCCGCTGCTGCTGCAGCAGCCGCAGCAGGAGCAACAGCAACAGCAGGAACAGCAATAGCAACAACAGGAACAGCAGCAGCAGCAGCAGGAACGCAACAGCAGGAACAGCAACAGCAGCAGCAGCCGCAGCAGGAGCAACAGCAACATCAGGAACAGCAACAGCAACAGCAACAGCAGCAGCAGGAACAGCAGCAGCAGGAACAGCAACAGCAGGAACAGCAACAGCAGGAACAGCAACAGCAGGAACAGCAACAGCAGGAACAGCAACAGCAACAGCAGGAACAGCAACAGCAGCAGCAGCAGCAGCAGCCGCAGTAGGAGCAACAGCAACAGCAGGAGCAGCATCAGCAGCAGCAGGAACAGCAACAGCAGCAGCAGGAGCAGCAACAGCAGCAGCAGCAGCAGGAACAGCAACAGCAGGAACAGCAGCAGCAGCAGCAGCAGCAGCAGCAGCAGCAGCAGCAGCAGCAGCAGCAACAGCAGCAGCAGGAACAGTAGCAGTAGGAACAGCAACAGCAGCAGCAGGAACAGTAGCAGCAGGAACAGCCACAGCAGGAACAGTAACAGCAGCAGCAGGAACAGCAACAGCAGGAACAGCAACAGCAGGAACAGTAGCAGCAGCAGCAGCAGCAGTAGCAGCAGCAGCAGCAGCAGCAGCAGCAGGAACAGCAGCAGCAGCATCAGAAACAGTAGCAGCAGGAACAGCAACAGCAGGAACAGCAACAGCAGCAGCAGCAGGAACAGCAACAGCAGCAGCAGCAGGAACAGTAGCAGTAGGAACAGCAACAGCAACAGCAGGAACAGTAGCAGCAGGAACAGCAACAGCACGAACAGCAACAGCCGCAGCAGGAACAGCAACAGCAGGAACAGCAACAGCAGCAGCAGGAACAGCAACAGCAGCAGCAGCAGGAACAGCAACAGCAGCAGCAGGAACAGTAGCAGTAGGAACAGTAGCAGTAGGAACAGCAACAGCAGCAGCAGGAACAGCAGCAGCAGGAACAGCAACAGCAGCAGCAGGAACAGTAGCAGTAGGAACAGCAACAGCAGCAGCAGAAACAGTAGCAGTAGGAACAGCAACAGCAGCAGCAGCAGAAACAGTAGCAGTAGGAACAGCAACAGCAACAGCAACAGCAGAAACAGTAGCAGTAGGAACAGCAACAGCAGCAGCAGAAACAGTAGCAGCAGGAACAGTAGCAGTAGGAACAGAAACAGCAGCAGCAGGGACCGCAACAGCAGCAGCAGCAGGAACAGCAGCAGCAGCAGGAACAAAGCAGCAGCAGCAGCAGCAGCAGATACAATTTAGACATTTATCAATAAATGATACTAATAACAACAGCAATAAACTATGCTATGCTGTTGTCGTTGTCATTGTCAATGTCGTTGTCGTCGTTGTTGTCGTCGTCGTCGTCGTTGTTTTTGTTTTATTGTTGACGTTGCTGTTCTGATTGTTGTCGTCCTCAGGGTTCCTGTTATTTTCTTGATTGTTGGTATCGTCGTCCTCGTCGTTTCAAGCGTTTCCAAAGTAATTTTCCATGGCGCTGTTAATTCGTCAGCTTTGCTTCTGGCAGGGAAAGGTTTGGTAATTTCCCTAATTAGCTTATATAAGTTTACACCTTCTTGAGGTAGCAAGCTGAAGCACCCATCTCTGGTCTGACGATAAAGCGAACTCCTCAAGATAGCGAACTAGTCCGGCAAAAATGGGTTTTTTAAAGTGGAGACTATGCCTTTTGTGAATTTAAGATATTTAATTTAAATAAACAGTCTGTTGAATATTTTGAAACTAATTTCACCGGGAGTTGTTTCTGCAATTAGCAGCAACGACCCCCATTCAAATTAATTAAAAATATTCAACAGAATTTGAGATTCTCGGAATTCATGGTTCGCGGCGCCAAAACAAAGACAAATTAAAATTTTGTCCAATAACCGCGTGGTCGATATATTTTTCAGACGGGACGCTGTAAGGTTAAAAGTGTTTATTTTGGAAATAATGTTGCTGAAAGCTGTTGCTGTTGCGTTTTAGTTTTTGACAGTAAAATTGGCATACGTCTTTGGGACCCACACAGACACGCATCAACACCAGTTCGGAAAAGTTTGTTCCCTTAGAGTTATTGAAAAATGCTTCAAAAATGTCTATTTTGAACCCAATGTTGCTGAAAGGTGTTGCTGTTGCGTTTTAGCCATTAGGCACAAATCTGGCATAGGTGTTCGGGATCACATGGGAAAGTTTCCAGCCAAGTTTGGAGAAGGTTGCGCCAGTAGAACAAGAGTTAGTGAAGGATGCTTAAAATGTATATTTTGTAAACTGTTGCTAAACGCTGTTGCTGTTGTATTTAGACCCCGAAATTGTCATATGTGTTTGGGACAAACTGGACAAAATTCAACTCAAGTTTGGAGAAGATTGCACGAGTAGAACCAGAGTTATTGAAGAATGCGTAAAATGTCTATTTTGAAAATGTTGGAGTGTAGACCACAAAATTGGTAGAGCTGCTGGCGACCCCACGGCCATACTTCCCTCCAAATATGGAGAAGACCCCTCCAGTTGTTATAAAATGTCTTAAGAACAAGAAGAAGAAGAAGCCGCCCATGCTTGCATATATACCATTGCACTTAGCGACGCGGGTAACTTTTCAAAGACGAGCACAACGTGGTTGGATCTTAGCTGGAAATTGGCGGAACATGAAATGGATAGTAATTCTTAGGTGGTGAGATAGATACGCGTTTTCATTACTCCTCGCGTGGTTTTCCAGGGGCATGGCTTAATTGCCCATATATGGAGTGGCGAAAGGGTGCGTGTTATGGTGGGGATCTTTGTCCAAACAGGCCCCCTTTTTGCCACTCCATATGTATGATTACTGTATTCTGTGGCTGTGGTAGTATAAACATCCTGCAACTGCAATCAGTGCGTCTTCGCTTTTGTCCACTGTGTCGTATCCTCAGCCGAAATCCTTAGCTTCCTCAGGTCCATTCTTGACTTGAGTGTACCGAGCCTTGTTTTCTTGAGGTCACCTCGTAGCACGCTTAGCAGATTTATGCAATGATGTCCTCTCCTGGTTTTGTATTTGCTGGCTCCGAGTATGGCGAATTCCAAGGTTCTCTGTGCTGGTGTCTCTTCTGGCATCCTTAGCACATGACCAAACATGGACCATTTTTGCTGGGTGACTTTTACCGACAGCGGCGACGTTTTACACATCTTGTATAGTACATTGTTGGAAATTATACTGTCTGGCCATCGGTGTCCAGTGATAGTGCGTAGGTGTTTGCGGGGGCAGGCATCGAGTTTGTCTAGAGCTGCATTTGGAGTTGCAGTTATACAGCATCAAGGCTACGCAGGTTGCATTGTATAAACGTAACCTTTTTATCAAGGGAATCTTTGATCTACGAATCCATAGCTTCCAAAAGGACTGGAAAGCTATGTTCCCCATGACGCAGCGTGCAGCAATGTCAGCAGTACAGCAAAGCAGTGAGCCCCGAATTTTACTTTTCCTTCATGGTTCGCCGCCACGAAGTGGATCGTCATTTTCTTTAGTTTCATGCATTGTAGATAGGTATATGTGGGTGAACTCTGTTTTGGTTTCATTCATAAAGAGATTCTCAATTTTGAGCTTGGTTGCAGCTATTGGGGAAGTTCGTCAAGGGGTTTCTTTCCCTCGTCTATGAAGTCCACATTGTCAGCATATTCCATCTCTAGCAGTATACCCAGTATAGACACTGGTGGTGGGGATAGGGGGGGGGGGGGGGGGTGTCTGGTGGAACCTTCCTGCACGGATTTCAATGCAGCTGCATGGTAACAAGTGAAAAACATCGGAGATAGACCATCTCCCTGTGGGGGACCGATTGGTGTCTCAAACTCTACAGACTTCACTGACTTGACTCGTACTCTCAGCTTGGTGTCTGCTAGCAGTAGTCTCACTAGTCGTAGCACATATCCATTGTAACTGGCCTGGCGTAGTACATCTAGGATCTTTGAGCGTGTAATTGTTTCGAAGGCCCATGACATGTCAATGCCCATTTTGAGGAAATCCCAGTGTTGGGACATGACTACCGACACAAGGTTGTGCCCATACAATGTCCGCTCAACTGCATCCACGTGTGAAGCCCCTTTGACATGATCCGGTGAAGTCATCAATCTTGTCTCGAGTATATAGAGTAACATTGGATAGGATTTTCTCTATGCTATTGAGGAGCACAATGGGCCGCAGATTGGTTGGTGGGCCAGGTGGCTTCTTATGCTTGGGTTTTGTGATAAGGATGCCTCCGGCTACAGCGTCGATGCATAAAAGCATAAAAGTGGGAGAAAGATGACACCTCCACGCCGGTCTCCTCCGTAAGTACCAACTGTGATGGGAACTATGTTAGCAAGGATTGCAGGCTGTCATCCACATACAGAGGCAACTCTGATTATGCCTAACCTTCTTCAAACAAGAAACTGTGCTCGACATCCTCGGACGACGCGATCTTCCCAGGAGCTTACAATAGCTATGTGGAATGTACGTGGTCTGAGTGCAACATCAGAGGCAAATCTTGAGTGCAGACTGTGAACACTATAACATCGATATTACATGCATTCAAGAGACTAAAGTAGCTAAACACTCAGAGCAGCAACTACAAACAGGCCATAAGCTAGTGCTCATGGAGCAAAAACAGGGGTTTAGGCTTCGTAATTGGGTCAAGGGTCTTGGACCATGTCATTAGTTTTGGATACGTCAGTGATCGCGTTGCAACCCTCGAAGTGTCTCATTGTCAACGCATATGGCCCAACTACCGAAAAAGCCAAAGAGAATCCAGCAATATTAGACTCCTTCTATGCAGAACTGAGCTCCACTATTACAATCCCTGCTAGATGACAACTGCTCGTGTGTGGAGATTTCAACTCCAAGCTGGGGAAACTCGGAATTACGGGAAAAGTTCAGGACTTGGCTTATGCATGGGATCGTATGGCCACTCCATATATGAACAATTAAACCACTCCCAATTAAAAAATATGTGACTTGTGAGAATCAATGAAAAGAGCGCTTATCGCTCCCAATGGCTAGTAATATTAATGGTCAAGACGTGCTAGACAGTGTGTAATGGTAAAACAGTAATAAAGACATTTCTAATCAGACATTTAAAATGGTTAGGCGAGTGTTATACTATTCTATTCTAAGATATAAACATACTAAAAATACCTACTTTCATTGTTTCTTGCGAATCCATAAACCCGATGATGTATGCGAAAGGTATAGGTTTTAGTACCCTCAGACACTGCTACTAGTAGAATCATTACTATAAGTATAATGTAGCATGGATCGTGTAGGCCTGGGTAGATTAGGCACAGCCTGAACCTGTCCAGTTTCACACCTTAGTACAGACGCCTAGGCCTATATATGTAGCACATTGAGCATTAGTCCGTAAAACCACGTATTGCACATGCGGGCTATTCTAGATAGGCTATCTACGCCACATAATAGTTGCAGAGTATGGCATGCTTTTGTCTATATATTTGCTCATAGTACCAAATCGTTTATCCGGCCGCTAGCCTTTCCATCCTGTGATGAATGATTAACGAAATTCATGCAGGAACTCAAATCTTTTCACAGAATTAAAATCGGACAAGAATTGGCTGAGATATGCCAGCTGATTGGTCACTGAATCCTATGTAAGGGACCCTCGTATTGGCGACGATTCCTCAGTCGGGAGGGGAGGTTATCCGATACCGTTAACACTAACTAAAGCTCTCCATCACTACGCAAAGCAGCCATTGGCAATCTACACTGCTGTAATCAGTTAGAATCTGTAACCATGATCCGAGGCCTGCTCTTTCCAGTGGCGAAGTTAATTTTTCTGCCACTCTTCAGGGGTTAATATCAAATCAACGTAAGGTATTCAGCTTCCCCAAACTCAGGCGGTCAAAGGCACATCAGAGCCAGCTGATAGCACATAAGTACCTCAACTTTTTAATACCTTAAACGGCACTCATTTTGGACAATATAACGTCTTCAAATTGAAACTGTAAGCCTTTCTGGGCTGATATCTATCGTGCCAAATCTTATCTAAGGCGAAGCCAAAAAGTGGTTCATGCGAAGCACACTGCCTGTGCCATTAAAGAAGTGCTAGATTGCTGCATAAACGTTAAGCTGATTCTACTGTACTGAACATTGCTTCAGACGCTGCATCTGAGCTAATTGTGCCGATCGTTCTGTGCCAGATCATTTCTAAACTATAGTGCCACGCAGATTTCTCTACAAGTGTGTATCATTTCCAGTATCATCTTTTGGCATGAACTTTAACAGACTTCATATGGATACTTGGACTCTCCACTGCAGCTTTATGTGATAGCATTACTTTTCTATTTATTGTATAAGTTATCGTGCCATTTGCTGTGGCCAGTTAGTGGAGGTTATTTTGGTGGAAACACAACAAAACACACATACACCATCGTCACTTACACATGACAACCCACCAGAGCACTTAAACGATGTTTCTTTACATGCCAGACTGGGCCTAAATAGAGAACAAAAAAATGGCATATGCCGATTATTGTACGAATACAGGGAAAGTTTCTCATCAGGTGATCTAGACCTGGGCAAAACGCACCTTGTATGCCATTCCATTGATACTGGACACAACCGACCCATTCGGAAACCAGTCTGATGTCTCCCAATACATAAAGAATAAGACCACCAACAGGTAATAGATATGCCAAGAACAGACGTCATCGAACAGTCTGCCTCTCCTTGGGCCAGCCCCATCATCCTCGCTGGTAAAAAGGATGGCTCATTGCACTTTTGTACCGACTATAGGCACCTAAATTACCTGATTGCAAAAGATGCATACCCCCTTCCCTGCATCGATCAACCTATGGATTCATTGACCAGAGCCACGTGGTCTGCACCCTAGACCTGGCGAGTGGATATTGGCAAGTGGCCATGGAGGGGGCCGATAGTGAGAAAATGTCTTTCACGTGCCGAGACACCCTGGTTCAATTTCGTAAAATGCCCTACGACCTCTGTAATTCCCCTGGAACCTTTGAGCTCCTAATGGAACATGTGCTCTGTAAACTTAAGTGGCAAATCTGCTTATGCTATTTGGATGACGTCATACTATTTGGCCCTACTTTTGAACAAACTTTGGCGAACCTAGTCGAAGTATTAGAATGTTTTAAATTGAAATAGAAAAAGTGCCATTTCTTTAGGAAAACGGTTGGATTTCTGGGCCATGTAATATCCGCCGAATGCGTGGCTACTCAACTTGAGAAGATGCGAGCGGTAACCGAATGGAGACGCCCGCCACTGTAGCTGACACTCGTAGCTTTCTCGGGCTCTGTCAGTATAATTGGCACTACATCCACCATTTTAGTGAAAGAGCTGCACAATTATTTCAAATTACAGAAAAGGAACAACGATTTTAATGGTGGGTGAGTGTGAGGAGCTTTCAATGCGTTGAAAGCAAAGTTAATATCCGCGCTGATTCTCGCACATCCCAACCATAGCCTCGATTTCATTCTCGACATGGACGCCTCTGCATTTGCCATTGGTGCTTTTCTGCCTCAAGTCGGAGAACATGGAACAGAGAAGGTACTAGGCTATGGATCGTGTACCCTTAACAAAATGCACGTCACCACCAAGCATGGATTGTTAGCCACTGTACACTTTACAAAATACTACAAACATTTTCTGTATGGCCGACCATTTACCTTACATACATACCATGCCTCACTATGCTAACTCGGGAGCTTAAAGAACACTGAAAGGCAGATAGCGAGGTGGCAGGAATCCATGCAGGCATATAACTTCACGGTCACACATTTGCCTGGTAAACTGCAAGGAAATGTCAATGCCTTGAGCTGAATAGGACTTGAGGAAGATGTTGAAGTTGCCGCTACCATAACACGTGACACAGAGCTGTTTTCCACCTTCCCAGAACTCCGGTGTGAGAACAGGATGGTGGAAAACTCGCTCAGGCACAGGCAACAGACAACCATACCAATCATATATACATATGGATCAAGGAGGGGATATGCCCACCGCTGGAATCCATTAGTGCGTTATCAACATTGGGAAAATATTATTATCAGCGATATACTGAGTGTCGTGTGCACAATGACATTCTCTACATCAATGATTGCCTTATTTATTGTCCCTGTATATTTTTTGCATTCCCATACTTGAGCAATTACATGACAATACAGAACACATAGCCGTTGAACATATCACAGAAGGGATTAAGACCTGCTTCCATTGGATAAATATATGTGATATCGTAAAGCCATTCTGTTGGCCAACAGCACCTCGCGCCATTACAAACCAAAATCGTCGGCGCACTGTGGGACCAAGTGGCTATCGATGTGCTCGGGCCCCTTAAATACGATGGATGAGGGCAATAAATATATTCTCATACTTCAGGACTCTTTCACAAAGTGGGTAGAACCATTTGCTTTGCAGGACCAAGAGGCAGTCACTGTGGCGGATGACCTGACCAGCTATGTGTTCTTCCATTTCGGCATACCTTATGAACTACACTCTGATCAAGGTATCAACTTTGAGAGCCGTTTGATCACAGAGCTCTACAAATTATTTCACATAGTAAAAACATGCACCGCACCCTATCATCCGTGTGGCAACGGGATGGTAGAACAGTTTACCAGTACACTGGTAATAATGTTAACTAAGGAAACACACCTTGATTGTCGAGACTTGGACCTTCGGCCCTCATATGTACTTCAGTCCACTCCAGCATGCGGTTCGACCCTGCTATTCTTATGTTAGGCCACGAGTTAGCCTTACCCCTAAACCTAGCCATGCCCAGTATCCCAGGTGAAATAAACTCGCCGTCCCTCTACATAGAACTCATGTGCCAAAGGATAGAACAAGCGCATGAACTTGTGAGATACACTGTTCCCACTGTACATCGGCGTCAAAAGACGTGGCATGACAACTGAGTACATGCTGCACTGCTGGCTGGTTAAAATAAATATATTTTCGCAGTGCTTCCTCCTTTGGCGGGGTTATCTATGCTAACTGGTATCCGAAGATACAAAGGAGGTGTATGCGAAATCAACACTTTGGTCTTGACCGCCTGGAAACCACAATAGTTTCCCAAGTCGGATCATGCCAATGTGGCGATTGGAGTTCCAGACAATTAATAAGCCTTGCGGCTGGAGGGGCGTAGAAAGAGACAATCACTCAATATAATAAGAAGCCCTCGGGTAACTGGCCAATTTTACACAAGCTAGCCGGTGTGCGGTGTTACATATCTGCTACATCGGGAAAAGAGGCTTACACAAATGTCTCCTAAGGAGCAGTTGTCCCTAACTACTTTTAAACCTATCCTATCGAGCTAGAATAGCCAGGTTTAGTCGATCACATGTCAGGTTCGCGCAATGAGAATTTGAACAGTAACAGTTTTAAAATTGATGCTGGAAAAGTGATGCGAATTTATTGTTGCTGTATAGTATAGCCTAGCGTACTGCGGTCCTAGTATTTTATATAAAATAAACAACAAGTAACTAGGATGGCTGCTGCCATATATATAAACTAACTATCACAGTATTGACAATAAATCAGGTCATAGGATCTTGTGGTGCTCGTTAGTGATAAGCACAGAAATAAGGATAATATATACATTTAAGATATAAATTATAAAATGCGGTCTCAGACGACCGGTTGGTACCTATTAGTCATCAGTACCTGTAAAGAAACAAACGAATACAATAATACAAAGATGTAGCTAAATATAGATGCTGCATTATAGATGAGGAACGTGAGATGGCACGATTCTGGAGTTGCTGGGAAATCTCCGCAGGCGAACTGTTGATGTGGCTCACTCTCAAAGACAGTCAAGAAGACCGACTGTAGTTGCGGATGTCCACTAAATAGTCATAATAGCTTAAACAAATAATTTAAGCAGATTAATAAAGGTCCATACTGTATCGGAAGGTTGAAAGCTGCCCATAACATGAAGTGCTACAGTTGAAAGTTAGAATTATAAAATGTATGTACATTCCTGGGTACCCCATACATGGTACACCGCATAGCTCTTGCATACCAGGCAGAGTCCCACCAGACTGCGGCCTAAAAGTTAATTAACACACAACATGCTGCGCGGAAGTTTGATCGCCACTTTTCAGCATGGTTCGGCAGATCTGACGAGTTGTCCACCAAGATTCACCACTCGTTCTACATACTGTTGAAGTTACATCGGGGCCACGAGGCCCATCCGCAGGAAGGTGCCTCTGAAGTGTTGGAAGTGAGGGACGATTCTTCTATTCAATTAGTTGCCCCCAGCTGGCTGTCCGAGGGATTAGAAAAACTAGATGCGGAAGTTCGATTGTGGGCCAGAGACTAATAACTGAAATCCGAGAGGCACTGCTGCGGGTATAGGGGAACCACAGTCAGTAAGCAGTTTCCCACGCCTTGAACTATTATGGCCACACAACCTGCCACTTGTTCTCTCTCGAAGAAGTGTTGTCTCGGTTTTGCGCTCCTTTTATACCACTCGTGACGTCATAGGCACGACGCCCATCCAATTAGCGGGTGATCTGTAGTCAATCAGCGTGCAGCTAGGAAGGGTGAGGACGCTATCACGTGATAGACATCTTCCCCATTCACTTAGTACATACACGTGTTTACGACGCCCTTGTAATATTTTGAAAATAATTTCAACAAGCTAAATTAGGATAACTCGGTCATTTATGGTCCGATTTAATAAAAGGTAAATAGTTTTAGAATCCTCGTCTCATTCCGGTCCTGATAGGTACCAAGAACACGAGAATAGTGGAATTTAAAGTAATTACGTGCACCAACCTGGTACACTTTAATATGCATTCTCTCCCAACGCTGACACGTTGTAGATATGGGATTGTCTTGTGGGAGTCATGACCCCGCTGGATGTCTTATATTTGCGAGTAAGTCCTAAGTGAAATTTATGATTTGAAAATACCAGGTGAGCTAATGGACCGGTTGACTGTATATCTCAATATTTAGTTTATTATTATTACATCAGCAGCGCAGTTTCTAGTAAACGGATGGTGTGCAGATATAGCACACTGAAAATTGTTGGATAATATTTAGGATCATAATTGAAATAGTCGAATTGATTGGAATAAGTCCCACGGTTCTGAGTTGATGTGTATCTGGGAATAGTTTGGATGAAAGTTGTTGCTGTTCAGTCGGCATACACTTTTATGATATTCAGCAGTCGTTTGGATCGATAGTTTAGAAAATAATCAAGGTATAAGAATCAATAGAATCGGACGTGACAAATGGACTTAGTTGATGACGTTAGGTATTTTAGGTTCTCATACAAGAATAGAACAACACCAGCTGCCAATGAGATCATACAGCTCATGTGCATATTAACTCTAGCATCCTACAGGCTTATCCATCAATAGGCAATGGACAGGACATGGACATTGTAGCGTCCTGTAGGAATTAATAACATAATCGAAATTTGTATATCAACTATATGTTACTCATACAATGGCATGCAACAACAACACATTCTGTAATGTTGTTAGTTAGCTGACAGATCACATCAAATCAGAACCAGCTACCACCGATTTGTGTATGTGAGGCATCATCTCCATAGAAGAATAGCACAGAGTTTGATTGGTCAGAATGACGTCACGATCAATGAGCATCGATCAAACTCTGTAGTAAAGAATTAAACAGAATAGGTTTTGTAGTTGAAATTGAAATACAGGGATCGTTGATTGGTCAGAACGACCAACATTTATTAGGTAGAAACTTCTAGGAGGGAATAAGCAGAAGTTGATTGGTGGACTGATTGTCCGGGCCAATCAAGATGTGCTTATAACGTACCCAGAAGTATCATCAGAACAGATTCGGGTAGAATCTAAATATTTAGATATGTATAGAAACTCAGTTTTAGGGATTCCAAATAATATATAAGACACACTTTCAGTTAGAGAAAGGGAATCAATCCAACATCGTGGTTCACGTAACACGTCACTGGTGTTACGTTCGCTGTAGCTGTAGAGTAGCATAGCTTAGAATTTACTTGATTCGTACCAGCCAGGTACCAGTTGTATTTGAGCAATTTTATACTCCAGTTAAATATCTTTATCAGTTTTGTACAGTTAGACTATCTTCAATAAAATTATCCTCTTACATATAGTAAGACAATAGTTTGGTTAGTTTGTTCAAGTCAGAATCATCGTTAGAGTCTGATCCTAGAGTTGGAAGAAACATCCAATCCATCCCGCTAGATCTTCGTAGTCAGATAGGCCCGACAGTCTTTCAAATAAATATCGTCATAACCATCTTCACGACGAGGCGAGCCGGACTGTCAAGTATCCTTCTTAGCCATCGGTAAGAGGTTGTCGCAGCAATCTTATCATCATAATCTTACCGGTAGCAAAGCGGGATCGTTGAGTAAATAATTCATAAGTCATACCCGAAGAACCAAAATTCTTCATCGGCTTCGTCTGCCAGGATTTGGAGTCAGATTCATCATCAGAGTAAATTCGAACAGGAGTCAAGTCTGTGAAAATGTGAGTACATAAGTTATGTCATCCAAGCCGACAAGACCAGCTGTTGCCGTTCTGGACGACGTGTGTGATAAGATAAAACAGTTCATAGACTTGGCTAAAATATCAGAGCATCCCAGAGTAGTACAGCATAGGGAGTATAAGGAAAACACGATTGTGAAGATCATGACAGATATTGTATGTAAGGAACAGCCATGACTTAAAAGAGCTATAGTACAACTATATTATCAATAAGAACTGTATCGTGTAATAATCAAGTATGGCAACGCCACGTAGGCCAGATGGCGGTTTACTGCCCATAACAGTTCAGCATGGCGCCGAGCTTCGACACGAGTCTGTAGAAGCCATGGGACAAATGGGAACAGCGATGGCCAACACAATCGTGTTGGGGGGAGATCGCAGAGAGCGGAATAGAGTCCTCAGACGAGAGATTCGAGAATTGACGCAGCGGGTAAAACCCTGCGACGGCCTTCTCCCTGAGGAAGTCCGGCAATTTTTGGATGAAACCCGCCGGGTATGGGAGGTGACAGAGGGCAATCTAGATGGCATACCTGTCTACATAGTCACCCGTGCGTCGAGAGGCCAATTGTCAAAGGCCATCGACGGATTCGTCCATGGGAAAGTACGGGACACAGTAACATACGAAGAATTAAAGGATTTCATCACGATAAATTTTGTATCAGCAAACGAGCAAGAGAGAGTAAAGTACGACCTAGAGGCTGTACAAAAACGCCGCAGCGAGGGCATATCCAGAAGAAAATATCGATAACAAACGGATAATACTGTCGGCATATATTAAAGCATTGAGCGACTGTGGAATGGGGCGACGCATAGTACGCAAGAAGATTAACGACGTGAAGAGAGCTATGGAGCTAACCGAGGAGGAAGAAGGCTGCAACGACTTGTTGCAGGCAATGAATATTTCTCCTCGGAGAGAATAGCGGATGGAAATCAATATGATCAATGAGGAAGAAGGCAAAGATGTCTGGTCTGTGATAAATTCGATGAGAAGACAGATGAGCCAGCAAACCAAGCTGATTGAGCGTCTCTGTTCCGTGATTGAAAATTTACAAAGCGGACCAGTATTTTCGCCGCCACCACACGCAGCACCGCATGTAAAGAGCGAGCAAAGCCGCAACCGCGCAAGACGAAAGCTGTGCCCAAAGTACCAAAGAAGCAAAACACCTACTTTAATTGTGGCCGACCAGGGCACTACAATAATGAGTGCGACCAGCCTATACAACCATCCCGAAGACCATCAGCACCGAAAGTTCAACAACAGCGTCCTCAGAGTCCGCCGATGACGTGTTTCACATGCGGTAGGCTAGGTCATATGGCTAGAGATTGCTTTTCCGACAGACAGAACAAACAACAGATAACGTGTTATGGCTGTGGGAAAACAGGACACTATCAGTCAGACTGCCCATCGCAACCGCCAATGCAGCAGCGACGCGCCCTGAAGCGTCCCAGACTACCGGACCGACGAGACGAACCCATGCAAGTGGACAGAATAGATGATCATTGTGATAATGGTAATGTGTATAACGGACTCGAGCCCACTCCGCGGGTGTATTCGCGAAACACCCGCAAGGATTTCGCGAATAGAGCGAGAATGAACAAAGAATATGAAGACCGTGATGGATTCGTCCTCACGGATGCATGTACGGACAGGTATGGCCGTTATTCTCATGGCAATGGAGGAGCCCTGTCCGTAGATGAAAGAGGCAGTGAATAATGGACGACGGAGTCCATTAAACAGAGTCGGAGGGGATCGGTGGTGACTGAACGATTCCTTATCCGGCTCGAAATCGAACCAGGCAGTCAGGTAAACAAGGGTGAGTATGTAGATGCATTGATAGATACTGGTGCTAGTACATCCATTGTTAGAAAGGATATATGGCGGAGCATTCTGAATGCTCGGCCATTGTAAAAGGCTAAAACATTGTTAGCAGTAAGTGGTTCACCAATAGACATTTTGGGAGAAACTCAGATAAAATTTAAGAATGTCCGGCCTATTCCAAGTATGATTGTGAGTAGTATGAGGCATGAATGTCTAATTGGCGCTGACGCCTTCTACTTGGGAAATGCAAGGATTGACTACAAGACAAAAGAAGTAGTATGGTTTGGTCGAGTATACCCATTTAGAATTCCGTATAGAAGGCAGAATGATCATGTGTATGCCAGTTGCAAAGAAACGACCGGATATGCAGTTATTGACAAAGTACTGAGCGACATTGCCAATAATTTCGATACGGCTCGTCCAAATACGTTAGGACGGGTACGCAAGGTGAAGTGTACTGTGCCAACAGGAGATCATCCTCCTATGAGACAGAAGGCTTATCGGTTACCGTTAGCTAAGCAACATTTGGTCAAGAACCAAGTTAAAGAAATGCTAGCCGCGGGCATCATAAGACCGTCGTCATCACCCTGGGCGTCACCCATAACGCTGGTACCGAAAAAGCATGGTGACACCAGGTTTTGTGTAGACTATAGAAAATTAAATTCTGTGTGCCGTAAGGATAGCTATCCGTTACCAAACATATCCGATATATTTGATTCCATGAGAGGCGCAACGATATTTTCTATGATGGACTTGAAGTCCGGCTATTGGCAGATACCCATGGCCAGCCAAGACATCGAGAAAACAGCGTTCGTTTGCAGTGAAGGTCTTTTCGAATGGATTCGGATGCCTTTTGGGTTTTGCAACTCAGGTGCCGTATTTCAGAGGGCAATGAATGATATTTTCCGAGATTATGTAGGAAAATATGTGCATGTTTTCGTCGACGATATAGTCGTATATTCACGAAATCCGTCGGAACACGCACATCATTTGCGCCTGGTCATGCGCAAGATTCAGGAATATAATTTACAGTTGAAGAAAAAGAAATGTGACTTTGCCAGTAAGTCTGTTGACGTGTTAGGGTACCACATTTCTGCGCAAGGTGTAGCTCCACAGAATCAAAAGGTCAAAGTCATATGAGAAATGTCACCACCCCGAGACGTGGGTGAAGTGCGTAGTTTTCTCTGAGCTACGGGTTATTACCGATCTTGTGTAAGAGGCTATGCCGAGATTGCCAAGCCTCTGATAGAATTAACTAAGACGTATAAGAGATTTGAATGGGGTAAGCACGAACAGCAAGCATTTGAGAAATTGAAGAACTTGCTGTGTAGTGAGACCGTACTCACTTATCCGAATTTGAATGCCCCGTATAGGTTGTATACTGATGCGTCTAGTTATGCGATAGGTGTGATACTAGTACAGGTTGATGATAAGGGTATAGAGCGTGTCATACAGTATGTTAGCTCTACTCTTAAAGACAGTCAGTTGAATTGGCCTGTAATAGAAAAGGAAGCCTATGCTGTGATATATGCATTAAAGAAGCTTAGGCCTTATCTATTTGGTGCGCAGTTTACCATGTATACTGACCACAAACCCCTAAAGAGTTTGTTTGTGGGAGAAGTTAAGAACACGAAAGTGCAGCGCTGGGCAGTACTGATTGCTGAGTACGGATGTAAGATAGAATATATCCACGGCTCGAAGATTGTTCGAGGGGACGTGTTGTCCAGGTTACGTCGTCCGGTAGAAGTCGCCACGTTGGACACAGGCGATTACATCATACCTGAGGTAGACGAAGGTGCTTTACCTCACATTCCTTTAGAGGTATATGACGTACTGTACGAGGAATTATGTGCCGAACAAACCAAGGAATACCCGGAGTTATTTAAGAATACACCGGAGGAGTACATGGTAAAGAATGGCATATTGTATTCTTTAATTCCACCTTCAGCGTTGGACACTGAGTACCCCCAGAATCTTACTACCTACCCTGTTCTGCGAGAAAGTGCTCCGGAACCCTCATGAACGAGCCGGTCACCAAGGTCTGAAGAAGACCATCGGTATGGTAAGAGATTCTTTTGTCTGGACATCTTTGAGAAAAGATGTGGTACGTATGCTTGAAACGTGTACGACGTGCCAGGTCAACCAACCTGTCACTACTCGACCTAAGTATAGTGAGATGCCAATGGCCAGTTATCCAAGTCAGATAATTGGTATGGATTTGATTGGTCCACTTTTAGAGTCGAGCAAAGGTAATAATTACATTATGACGGTGATCGATCACTGTTTGTGCGGGCGTAAGCATATCCGATTGCAGCTAAGACATCTCAGAATGTTGAGGATAAATTCTTCAATGAGTATGTCACTCATTATGGTGTCCCTGAGATTCTGATTACAGATCAGGGTAAAGAATTCTGTTCAAATTCTCTGGAACAGCGATTCCAGGAACATGGTATTGATCATAGACGATCGAGTCTGTATCATCCACAAACTAACGGACGTACTGAGAGGTTCAATCGCACTCTTAAGGAGTTAATCCAGAAAGGTGTAAATAATTAGTCTCGTGCCTGGAAGGATGAGTTAGGTGCAGCTTTAACGGCGTACCGCAACACTCGTCACTCCACGACCAGATATACGCCATTCTATCTCACGTATGGTCGACGTGCAACACTTCCGTTTGCTATTCCACTCGATGCTTCGCATGATCTTGGCGAGAGACTAACCTGTCTCAATAATGCTTTACTGCATGCTCGAGGAGAAATGGCCAAGGCTCGAGAAGTACACCGAGAACAGATTAACAAGCGTGCAAATGCTGGTGAGTATAAGGTTGGCGATTCAGTGGTTGTAAAAGCTGAAGAGAGGATGAAGTTGACCTCTCGCAGTGACCCTGAATATGAGATCTTTAAGATCAATGGACCTGTGGCCCATGTCCGCCATCAAAGGTCTGGGAAGGTATGCGTGCTTAACATATCCAAGCTACATGTAGTCGACTCAGAGATGTGCTGGGACAAAGTAAGACCACACTCTATTCGTAACCCTGCAAAAGGTACGAAAGCCAGCCATCATCCACGAATTGTACCATTACCCAAGTCCATACCTTTGTCGGTATCTGACTCCGACTCAACACCTAATAAAGTAGCTCGTAGGAAGCGACCAGCTTCTAATTTGGAGCCAAAGGTGCATAAGGTGGGTAAGGTTGTCGACATGGATGTAGATCGACCTGGTACAAGTAATGATCCAAAGTATGGGTCACCGATGGATACATCGGAGACTCCTTGCACTGTAATGATGGACACTTCGGAGAATGTACCCAAGCCTGCCACCGAGCCAATGGAAACACTTCCATCGCACTCCTACAATCTGTGCAAGCGCAGTCATGCTTCTGAGGTCAACTCAGACAGTAAGCGTGTTAGGATTGGTGCATTTGGCCGCTCTGTATACGACGACTTTGTCAGTCGTATTGAAGCCGTTAAAAGCGGCGTAGCACGAGATAATTTTAATCTCTGCTTAATTGCTCATACTAGTAACATCGCACTTGTCTAGGGGAATGATGTATACTTTATCGTATTGTACGGTAGAAGCTTTAGTCGGCGTAATCTACGAACTATGTCAGAACTCCAGTGTTCATAAATTACGAAATGGCGTAATGATAACAAACCACCTTTCTGTAGTACGTGCTGAATGGACGGTCGTGGTATCTATCGACCATCCGTATTTACCCGTTAACTTTATTGAATGATTATCAAGATTTCGAGTGCTTGTTGCTGATATTGGTCGTAGGACTTCGTTAAGTGGCAATGACATGTTCGGGCTGCAACACCGTATACACCTTATCAAAAAGATTGCCATTAGAACACAACAGACAATGTTGAGTCGTGCCAATAATCGACAAAAACGTGGACTGTTTAATTTTGTAGGGGATATAGCATCATCTCTGTTTGGGACAGCAACATCAGGCGATATTGAAACCATCAAGAACGTTGTCAAATCCGCTATGAATAACATGAAGCAATTGGTACATTTCTCTAATAAATTAGCGTCCCATGTGAAACTTGCTTTCAAAGGAATTAACATCAATGTTGACCGCATTAATGAGGTCACCGATAGTTTGGTTGATTTGACCAAAAATGTAAGCAAGCTATTCAAAATTCACGCTGCACGGCAGGCTGACCTATATGCATTAGTGCGCCTGGGTCATATTATTGATTCGGCCGAGAATGTGGTATATAGCTACCAAAAATTGGCTGCCCAGTTTCATAGGCAGACCGCTTCTCTGGAATTGGGGAGGTTAACAGAAGAACTGTTTAGCCCGTCTGATTTGGCCGAGGTCGCTAAACAAGTCAGTGTGGGAAACCGATTGGTTCGTCCCTACCAGTGGTATTACAGAAACGTTGTCGTGTATCCACTATGGAAAGACGACTCGCAGTTACATTATATCACAACTTTACCATTAATTGATGGTGGCAATTACATTGAATATGGGTTACACTCGTGGCTAGAACATTTGGCTACTGTCGGGTATTACATGCAGGTTATTATTGCGCGGACAAGTATAGGACTTGATACCAAGACTGGGTGGTATTTCACACCATCCGAGTGTCAGGGCAGGGAACCTCGTGTATGTCACGGAAAACTGAGAGTCGAAAAGACTCACGTACCGTGCATAGTTAGTCTGTTGACCAACACTACCGACAGTTCATGCAATATCCAATTGTCAGAGTCTAATGAAACATCTAGTAAATTGTTCGCCCATAAGAAAGTAGCTGTTGTGTTGCAAACTTTTGGCGAGACTATCGAAGTGCATTGTGGAGGACGACTGACGGACCGGTGTGAGGTTAAAAGTGGTCTGTATGTGTTGATGTCGAGTGGGTGCGATTACAGTGGGAAAGGGTGGCGGTTCGAACCTATACAGTCTTATAGTTGGACTTATAGTCGAATCAGTCTTGATTTAATATCTTATCTAACCAACAAAACTGACGCAATCTAGAGCCCTCCTTTTCTTTCCAGTTTAATTTAATCATCCCAGTGCTCGAATTTGCTCGGGACGAAATTGCGTGATTTTCGAGGCGAAAAGTTGTGTACTACGTCATCACTGCCTTTGCAATGGCTGTTCGCTGGAAATTCGATAAAAATTCGTCAACAATGAGCTAAATAGTTAAATAACGTGAGATATAGGACATATTTAACATGATTTAAGGTGCGAGCGAATGGATATGTGAATTATACGAAGCAATAACCGGGGTTTGTGTCGAATATTGTAGCTAAGGTCGATTAAGAGGCGCGCTACCAAGCGGTGGCGGAGTTCTCCAACTTTTGAACATACTAATTGCTCTGACTCTCCCCGGCCCGTCAGTCTGTCCAAATAGCTGTCACAGGGGCGGGTTGAGTCAGAGTAGACTCGGACTATAGTTACTGCAACTATTCATGATATTACACTAGCGTCGGTTGAAATAATATCAAGCCTGTGTGACGATACAAGGGAGACAACTCGTATCACGAACAACACATTACCACGCAGAGTGACGCCCCTTGAACATTGTTTTGTACATCTCAGAGGCTACAGAAACACCATATTCTGCTTGAATTTTGGCGCTGTACGTGTGTGTGTGTACCAGAAAGATTACCTACACTATGGAAGCCCAGTTCAATCCACTACATGCGTTGTCACGGAAAGTACAACAGCTTGCATCAAGGCTTAACATTCGCCAGCTTACCAGTGATGTACACCCAGTGAGTACTACCAACGCTAGTAGTACGAATTTGAATCTGGAGCCTCACAGGAACACTGTATCTGTGTATGGAATAACACCTCAGCCAAAGGCTGAAAAGCAACGTGAGGTTGGAAGCATTTGCGACACCAATGAGACGTGTATTGGTCCCATGATAAATAATTTTGAGGCACCACCGACTGCCATGGAGCAGACAAATATTCTGGCATATCCACAGCCAGGAATGAGCGTCAATGAATCATTTTCAATAGATCATGAACGCTTTATGGGCAGTAGTAATGATGGTTTGGGTCTGAACACCCCTACATACAGCGCCCATGAACGGAGCTCTTCTCTGCCAAGCCTAAGACGATTTGGCCTATGTAACCATGAGCAAAACACACTACCAGTTAATGCACATGGCAGGCCTTGCAGTCCACCTATGGCCGACTCACATGAACAGGCAAGAGAAGGCCTAGAAGCCATTATCACTGCCTTAGGGGTTGAGGCAACAATGGCCGCAATGGCGCAGTTGCTAGATGGATATACAGATGCAGCAGCATCACAAAACCAAGCTAGCACTGATAGATTAAATATTGCAAATGCTAGGTGGATGGATGTCAAAATAAAGCCAGAGCCTGTCAGTAATAATGCCACACTACCAGAGCTTGAAACTAGCCATGCTTCGAAGCCACTTACAGAATATTACCTGTCAGTGGGAACACCAACTTCGGCTGGTTTCAGACATGGTTGCGCTCCAGCGCATGTGGCAAACACTGGTGTGGATGAAATTGGTGCTCCAATCGGTGGCAGCCGGGCCGGAAAAGCTTCAAGTGGTGGCAGTGGTGGGATCAATGTTGCACCACATTCTGGAATAAATGCACCACAATATCATGCTACAGCAATCATTGGTAATCGTGACAATGATTTTTATAGTTATCCTTTGGTTTCAACCAAGGATAATAATTCCAAACCATTAAAATCTACCACACAAACTAGATATATGCAGTACAATTCTGAGCTATATGATCACCTTCAAGCGAAGGATGAATATCATACAGACCACAGCACAGACCACTATTATTAGTCAGAATCTGAGGATGAAGCTGGTGTTGATTTAATAAAGGTTTCCTCACATTCTGCACATAATAAGAGAGATAGGTATAGAGAGACTGGAGCAATACCAAAGAAAGTTTCAGTACTAAAGAGAGAGAAGCTAGAGCCAAAGGGAAATGTTCATATCCCAAACCAACCTGCATATTCAGGTTTAGCAGACCATAGACAGCCACCTGCCACATCAGCATTTGAATCTGTGCCAAGGGTTAAGCAGCAGAACAGATCTGGCAATGTGTGGACAGGTAATGTACCTAATACAACTCATACTCGTGCAGTACCATCACCATGGTATTCAACACCGGTTAAACACAGTTGGCATGTCCCAAGTGGAGTGAATATTGCTGGGAGAGGGAACACTTATGAAGGGAATTTTGAAAGCCCAATTGGTCGACCAACAGGCAGGCATGATACAAGCCATACATGGCCCGTCGAGTTACCACCACAATGAATAATACATGAATACCCAGCATACAATAATTCCCTACATCCACAAGGAAAACGAGTGTCACCACCAAACTATGATGGGAAAGAGCCATGGGCTGATTACTGTGTAATTTTAAATTGCGGCTTCCATTAACAATTGGGGAGCAACCACATGTGCATCACATTTAGCAACTAGACTCAGGGGTGAAGCACTCTACGTTCTGACAGACATTCCACCTGCACACCGTCTTGACTTTGATTATCTGACGACTGCCTTAGAGGCAAGGTTTGGTAATGCAGAACAAGAACAAACCAGTCGCTTACAGCTACGAAACCGGACTAGAAAACCCAATGAAAGCATACAGGAACTAGCCAGAGTATTAGTAGGTTGGTTAGACGAGCGCATCCAGGTTTGACTATGTCCTAAGCTGAAACAATGGCTGTCGATTCATTTGTGGAATCACCCTCCTCAAATGGGGAACTGAAAATACATGTGTTTTAGGCATACCCTGAGACACTGAGTCAAGCAGTACAAATTGCATTACGCATGGAGGGCTATCTCGATCGAGAGCATCCCAGGCCACGATCACGGCCAGCTCATGCAGTAATTCCTACTAATAAAGGAAGTATGCCACCTCAGGCAACTGCCGTATTGCCATTGCAAGATCAAACCAATGCAAGACAGTAGTCACTGTCTCATTCACAAGGGTCATGCAATGCAGGAAGAAAGCCTAATGGCAATGAAAGTAGCATGCTTCAACAGAGCATACAAGCATTGCAGGTTCAAATGTCACAATTATGCCAAGCATTACAACATAATGTTTATGGTTTCCATTCTTATCGCCAAGGATTTAACCAATACAATAACCAGTACAATGAACCCAGAAATTGGGAGAACCAGCAGAGACCACACCAGCAATGGAACCCAAATCAAGCTTATATGCAACAACAATGGTCTAGTTCACCGCAGCAGCAGCAGCCGCAGCAACAGCAGCAGCAGTGGTATTCAAATAATAATAATAATAATAATAATAATAATAATAATAATAATATGAATACACGAGGCCCAAAGATGAGTAATATGCCTAATGGGCAAGTCAACGCTGCTGGGTGTAGTAAGAAGGGACCCAAGCGACGGTGGCCCCAAAACAATCACCAAGCACAACAGCAGAAAGAACAAGTCGAAAATACAACAAACCAGACATTGCATGCTGAGAGCCAGGGAAACATCACAGGGGTATCTCAACAGGGCTTGAGATGTCCCCAGCAGACACATGCCCTGGACAATCAACAATAGAGACTTTTCAGAATGAAAATCTTGAAACTACTTTGAAACATATGGCTGAAAGAATGAATGGTGGAACAAATGCATCAATTCTAAAAAAAACGCTAATGGTTCCAATAAGCAGCCATGTTCTGCTCAATTGGAATGCCCCATACAAGGGGATAGCCATGCTTCATGCCAGCAGGATATCATATCTGATAGCTTAACACCAGGAATGGCAGTGCGACGCATACCACAAGCAACATCTCATGTGCAATCCAAAGATTGTGTACAGCACCCTGCGCAGAGGAAGCAGGATAATGGAGTACTTGTACAAAGCAATATCGATTGTGGACCTGGTGAGAAAGAATATGTACCACCACAAGGAGAGACATGTATGACAGATACAGGTGAATGTTATGTGATACCTTCACATAAAACTGTAAACATACATGAGCCTCAGTTGCTCTATGTACCTGGATCTATTAACCAGATTGGTGTCAACTTTAATATTGACACGGGGGCCGGTGTGACATTAATTAAGAGGGCCATATATTCTACTATGAAAGAGGACCAGCGACCATCACTGCAACCAGCACCAACGGGGCTGCAAAGTGCAAGTGGCGAGTCCATCACATGCATCGGGTATGCAGAGATGCCTATAATCCTTGGTGGAATGACTTTCCACCACCCAATCTATGTAGCCGATATTGCATGTGATGGTTTGCTGGGAACTGATTTCTTGCAACATTACCATTGTAGTTTGTCATATGGAGATGGTGAGTTGAAGATAAATCGGCGGCACATTCCCATGGTGCAACAGCCCCCTGATTTTACCTGCTATCGCGTAGAGATTGCTGCAGATGTTAGTTTACCTGCTGGCAAAGAGCTCATTGTAGGAGCTCGTATTAACCGGGTTGGAAATATAGGACGTGAGGGAGTAGTTGAAGCAGATCCCACTTTTGAGGAGCGCTATGGACTTCTCATTCCTCATACGGTCATTTCCACCAGAGGTGCTTTGATTCCTCTGCGGTTATTTAATAGCACTGATGAATGTGTTTCTCTACATAAAGGTACTAAATGTGCACAGTTAGCTCCTGTGTCGAGCATTATGACTCAAATGGAAACTATTCCATTATCACACAGAGAGGAAACTTCAATGCTACCACCATATCTCCACGATCTGTGTGAACGTTCGCTAATGGATCTAGATGATTCTCAAAAGCAGACAGTACACAAATTACTTTTGGATTATGCAGACGGATTCTCTTCTTCAGAGTTGGATATTGGTGAAACCAATATTGTTGAGCACCCGATTGATACAGGAGATCATCAACCAATCCGACAACGTTTGCGTCGCCTACCAATTCATAAAGAAGAAGCCAATATGCAGATACAGTCGATGCTAGAACAAGGTGTCATTGAGCCATCTGCATCGCCATGGGCTAGTCCCATTGTACTGGTAACCAAGAAGGATGGGTCTCTACGGTTTTGTATCGATTATAGAAAATTGAATGCGGTATGTCTCAAGGACTGCTACCCTCTTCCGAGGATTGACCAGACACTGGACTGCCTCAATGATGCCTCCTGGTTCTGTACCTTGAATATGGCTAGTGGGTATTGGCAAATTGCTGTCAGACCTGAAGACATGCATAAGACTGCATTCACTACTAAAATTGGACTATTCCACTTTAGAAAAATGCCCTATGGTCTCAGCAACGCCCCTAGTACATTTGAAAGGTTAATGGAACAGGTATTAGTCAAGTTACAGTGGGAGGTATGTCTTTGCTACCTAGATGATGTTATTGTCTTTGGGAATACACTTGAGGAAGTAGACAGACGCATGCGTCTAGTCATAGACAGGTTTAGGGCTGCACAACTAAAACTTAAGTCTGATAAGTGTGAACTCTTCCGTAGGGAAGTAGAATTTTTGGGACATATAATATCTGAACAGGGAGTACAGACACAGACACAGAAAATAGAAGCAGTGCGTGACTGGCCTACCCATAGTAATATTAAGGACCTTAGGTCTTTTGTCGGGCTCGCTAGTTACTACAGACGATTTGTAGAGCACTTTGCAGAAATTGCCAAGCCACTGCATCAGTTAACAGAGGCAGGTCGCATATTTGTGTGGACTGAGGCATGTGAAAAAGCTTTTGGCACACTTAAAGAACGACTCACTACAGCCCCAATATTGGCATATCCAGGTCCTGATCTTGACTTTATTCTAGACACTGATGCATCTGACTATGGGATTGGAGCAGTGCTTTCCCAAGTACAGGCTGGGAAGGAACGTGTTATTGCCTATGCATCACGCACACTAAGCAAGACTGAGCGACGTTATAGTGTTACTCGGAGAGAGCTGTTAGCAATGGTAGCCTTCACGAAATACTTTAAGCATTTCCTATATGGCAGACCATTTTTGCTCAGAACAGATCATGGCTCTTTAACATGGCTTAGGCAACAAACAGCGTAATCAAGAGGGTCAGGTGGCCCAATGGCAGGAGGCATTACATATTTACCAGTACCGTGCCCAGCATCGTCCTGGAAAGTTGCATGGCAATGCTGACAGACTTAGTCAGCGGCCACCGGATATACCTCCCAAGAGCAATGACATGGATGTTCCAGAGTCCAGTATGGTGCCGCAAATGCAGCAAATGACAGAGCCTCTCACTGCTGTGTCACAAGTCAGTACAAATGAGCAAACTCAGTTTCCTGAACTGGATCCTGCTGATTGGGACCATGAGCATCTTAGGATGGCACAAGAGGAGGATGAATCATTAAAGCTTCTAAGATTATGGACTGAACGAGGTTTCAAGCCAAACAAGGAAGATGTTTCTCGTGCACCACCTACAGCAAAGTATTTCTACCAATGGTTTGAGCAACTGCAATTGGAAAATAGCATATTGTACTTCAATAAACGCTTTGTGGTACCTGCCTCACATCAGCAACTAGTATTGCAACAGATGCATGACTCTCCAACTTCTGGGCACTTGGCAGTAGAACGCACCAAGGAAAGGATAAAGGCACGATTTCACTGGCCATGAATAGCTCAGGACACAGCTGCCTGGGTAGGAAGTTGTGAGCAATGTCAACGCAGGACTACAGGCCCTAAGCAGCGACAAGCTGCAATGAAGATACGTATTACAGGAGCTCCCATGGAACGCATGGCCACTGACATTCTTGGACCATTACCAGAAAGCAATTCTGGGAACAAGTATGTTCTGGTTGTACAAGATTATTTTACAAAGCGGGTTGAGGCTATTCCACTTCCAAACCAGGAGGCAGAAACTGTTTCTACTGCACTAGTCGAGCACATATGTTCACGGTTTGGATGTCCAAATGAAATACACTCAGATCAGGGTAGGAATTATGAAAGTCGACTCTTCCGTGAGCTGTGCAATCTTCTCAGGATTAAGAAGACTCGCACAACACCATTTCACCCTCGTTCTGATGGAATGGTCGAGCGATTCAACAGAACATTGGCAGGCATGTTGACTAAACAAATACAAGAGGACCAAAAGGATTGGGACACCCGCCTTCCCTATGTAATGATGGCATACAGATCATCCGTACACAGTTCGACTGGTCATACACCAGCATATTTAATGTTTGGCCATGAAATAAACCTGCCCCTTAATCTAATGGTGCCAAGAATGGAGAATGAGAAATTAGGGCCTTGTCAGTATGCAAATAAGCTGAAGGAGAATTTGGCTCAGGCTTACAGTGATGTAAGAAGCGAACTCAAATCAGTGCATCGTCGACAAAAGACATGGCATGATCGTCTAGTCCATGGATGACATTATGTGCCAGGAGATGAGGTTTATCTGATGGATAAATATAGAGTTCCTGGCCGGACACCAAAGTTACAATATAAATGGGTTCGGCCATTTAAGGTAACAGAATGTGTTTCTGGTATGACTTATCGTCTGGACGGGAAAGCAAGCTTATTTCATTTCGATATGTTAAAACCTTGCAAGATGCTGAAGGAAATGCACACAGTTGGTAACCCCTCAGTAGCCACACAGACGGAAACAGAAGATGGAGATGTTGTCCTAGTATTTGATACTGATGGTGTGGATGATGAGGGAGGAATCTACAGTGGAGATGAAGAAATTACATTTTCTCACCACACATTTCATCATCCGAGCTCTGCCATGGCAGTAGATGGAGATGAAACTTTGCCTCTTATGACGGATAGTCGTTACATAGATACTGGCATATCAGAGGCGGTAGATGATGAACAGAGATCTGACAAATCCAACATGTCTGATTCAGATCTGGATGAGCAGACAAATGTCGAAATACAGAGTACAGCATCTCCATTAAATAGGCCCACCCATGCAACACAAGAACGAAGGACAAACAGACAACGCAAGCCACCACAACAGTACGGCGAATGGACATATTAGTCTTCATATCTTAACATGATATGTGATGTCACGCTGTTATCCTGTTGGGAAGCGCTAGCAACTGTATATATGTCTATAAAATAAATTGGATTCGTTTATGTGCGCTAAATATTGTACTTGTGTAAAACATTATATCACATATTATAACGTTTGTTAAAAAGGTGGCATAGAAACGTGTCAGCACCAAAGCCTTTCAAAAATGCATGTTTACTACAAATAGCGTAGGCTGACACCAATGTACAGTTTTTGTCACCGACAGCTATGCTATATTTTAGCTGGTGGATTTGTAAATAAACGACTGTAATTAGGTGTGCCAAAACCAAAATCACTAAACGCATGTTTACTAGAAAAATGTAGGTTGGCATACATGACAGCTGTGCTTAAGCACACGCCTTGCAGTACATATACCAGCATATAAATATTATATTCCATAGCTACATATATGCGTGCAAACATCACCCTCATCTTCTTAACACAAACCACAGGTTTGTTGTTATCCAAGGTGTTTTTTTAATGACAGAATATATGCGCTTATTAAATGAACACATATTGTCTTGTACAGTAATAATATGTTTGTTTAACTGTTTGTTTTCTACGGCCATATATTTGCAGTGATATCTATATATCAATATTACATGTTAAAATTGTTTGCTGTAAATGCCCCTTTAATAGCTTCATATTCTGTTATTTCGACTGGAATACAACAAAGCTATAGACACAGTCTAAGCCGCTATTTGATATGCAGACCATGGCAAGGGAGCTGACACGATAACATAAACTTATCTAATGAATAACAAGTTGTTTTCCTTACGACCATGATGCTATGTACTTAAAAGACAGCACAGCTTTCAGGTGCAACAACAACATGTCAAAATATTATGCCACACGGCTCAAATTATGTTCCTCCAGCAGTAATATAATGCGAGAGTGCGAGAGCAGCGTAATTTACACACTGTGTGAATTTAGCGGCACAGCGTAGACCACGTGACCTTTGGAATGTACTACGAATACTACGCGGTCATTCATGGAACATGACCGAGCGTCAACAAGCCAGATCACGTGATGCTACCGTATTTGCGCTAAAAAGGGGCAGTTTCATCAAAACAGATAAACTATTACAGTATTTGTTTATAAACTAATAATAATATAAACACATATACATATTATATATAAAATATATAATTATCTTCTTTCTATGAACGCAGAACACCATTAGGCATGCCGAATGAGTCGTATCCACCACAAGTACCTTAGTGGATACTAGATGTATCATTTGGGACAATTGAAGCTTGCGAGAGGGCAGTGTAATACTTTGCGGTGGATGTTCATGTGTATTCTGATATTGTGGAACGATTTAGCAACAATCCTGATCAAATATAATAGTTTGATACTCGTATTATGCAAGTACCAGCGGTTTTCACCATACGATGCGAAGTTGTTGGTTGACCTATTCTACATAGGGGAGGGACTCCCAACATACCTTTCCGAACAAGAAGAGGAAATACTTGCGTAATGTTGCCTTTCACAGTCAAATACAAACTTATTCAGCATCGCACTGTTGCGGGAATGCATTGATGGAAAGAAACATGTATATTTGACATACCCATTCACTTAAAAGCCCTGAAAATAATGCTTGAGCAAGGAAAGAGCCGATTTTAAAACACAGAAATGCGTATAGTAAACCACACCATGACGTCATTTATCGGTGGTCGACCATTTAAGCGGAATGACATGCTAGAGGGAAACACGGCACCTTTTGTATTCATCATATAGCTCATTTCAGGCCATATGAGAATAAGAATGGTATATTCTGATGCCGAAAAATAGTATCTATGTGATGTAAATACACGAAAAACTCAAGAGAACTGCTATAACCCGCCGCTTGACATAATTCAACCATGGGAATTTTATTGCGCCCTCTTGACTAGCCACGCCCCGGGTTAGAGAGGTCACGGCCTATCATCTTGTTCAAGCATTGTTAGATTTCTTGGGGTGTTCACAACTTTATCCAGCAATGAAAACTTAATTCTGAACGAATTTATAACACAGACACTCGTCCAAACAAATATTCGTAGCCATATATTGATGGAATCAGCAATTAGTTTATACATGTGATTTATAGACATGTCAAATTAGAGAGAGTTTTCCCAAATAATACTACGTCATTACGCTTCTGGCCAATCAAAAGTTGATGTAAAAACAGCAGATATGCTCTCTGGAGAGTATAAAAGGCAGCGCACGCAGCACTCGCTCTCTCTCTCTCTCTCTCTCTCTCTCTCTCACCAACCAACCACTAACCAATGTTGATTGGGCCGACTGTGTCTAATAGGCATAATAACCTTTCAGAATGCAATACCCTGGCATTCCTCGTGCGCACTCTACCTATGCCTCTCTGCATGTCTATATGCTGCCAAGTTTGTGCACGTTAGACTGAACGTTGGACTGATGGTAGATGCATAATTATTTCGTCTTTTTAGGAGCATGGTACGCCGAAATTTGTTGTAGATGAACGCGAAATTCTGCTCTAACGTTACTGCTAAAATTAACAGCTCAGCCGATACATAGCAGCTCAGACAGACAGACATGATGTAGAAAGATCTGGTGAGGTGTTGGCAAATTCTCTCTGTGTTTATAGCTTGACGTAGAGTTGAAAGACTCGTAGTGATAGCCTCCACAGGGGAATGTTACAGGTAAGCATCCGAAAGCTTCTGCAAGTAGTGAGTCTGTAACAGCTAACACTGATCTAACTCAAAGTTGTGGCAATTCAGGTCTGGTCCGCAAACCCTGGCATTCCTCGTGCGTGGGCCTACCTCGAATGTGTTCAACAGGCAGACCATGTGGACATCGGTACGGTGTACATGATCTGATGTGTGAATACAGCCACGAGAAGAGAGTAGTTCTTTCGTAAGACTGACGTGGATATGGTAGGAATCGCACCACTATTGTAGACTGTTTGCAAAGCAACAGTGCACAATAGTGTGTCTGTTTACAGACCGCTAGATTCCACAATATCCTACATAGTACAATACCAACGAACTAACGTTTGCTGTTCTGTTTCCTTTTAACAGTTAAAATACCATGTTAATATTTTTGACGATAGAACATCATCTACACAAATTCGGTTTGTTTTATACATTGGTTTAGCTATCATAGCTCACGCTCCTCAAGACAATATTATACTCATGATCATAGTAGTAGAAGAGAGAAACCGTACACAGTAGGACATGCTCACACATACACATTACACACACAAACATACAACAAACATTCAATTCTAGCATACAAAACACACCATCTCCAACTCAAAAAGCTAGTTGATCACATTAAATAACGCACATAGTCCTATACTCATACACACAGATTAGCACAAATATTTCTCTCTAAAAACTTCATGGCCATGCATATTTTTGCTTAGACCAGACGAAATGGATTAACGTTCGTCCTGGGGTGATTTCAACAAAAGTCACTAGGACTTGAAATCACCAAGAGACCCCATTGACAGCATACAAAAGTTAACCAGTTGTTGTCAAGATACACACAAGTATATTTGTATGTATGTGAATTTTGCAAGAGCATTAGCACCACCGTAACATTGCTAATAACGTAGTCTTGCTCAATAGTTACTGCAACTATTGATGATATTACACTAGCGTCGGTTGAAATAATATCAAGCCTGTGACGATACAAGGGAGACAACTCATATCACGAACAACACATTACCACGCAGCGCCCCTTGAACAGTGTTTCGTACATCTCAGAGGCTACAGAAACACCATATTCTGCTTGAATTTTGGCGCTGTACGTGTGTGTGTGTGTACCAGAAAGATTACCTACACTATGGAAGGCCAGTTCAATCCACTACATGCGTTGTCACGGAAAGTACAACAGCTTGCATCAAGGCTTAACATTCGCCAGCTTACCAGTGATGTACACCGACTGAGTACTACCAACGCTAGTAGTACGAATATGAATCTGGAGCCTCACAGGAACACTGTATCTGTGTATGGAATAACACCTCAGCCAAAGCCTGAAAAGCAGCATGAGGTGGGAAGCATTTGCGACACCAATGAGACATGTATTGGTCCCTCGATAAATAATTTTGAGGCACCACCGACTGCCATGGAGCAGACAAATATTCTGGCATATCCACAGCCAGGCATGAGCGTCAATGAATCATTTTCAATAGATCATGAACGCTTTATGGGCAGTAGTAATGATGGTTTGGGTCTGAACACCCGTACATACAGCGCCCATGAACAGAGCTCTTCTCTGCCAAGCCTTTGAAGGTTGAGTAGCTACTCCATCAGCTGATATGACGTTGTAGGGTAGTTAGTGCCTGATCAATGAGACGTTCGAATGGTCCAGGAGGTTGCACAAGCCATAGGGCATCTTACGGAATTGGAAAAAAACGTCTCTGCATACGAATGCGGTCTTCTCCCGGTCAGCCTCATCCATGGCTACCTGCCAGTACCCACTAGCTAAGTCAAGGGTACAAAACCACTTGGCTCTAAGGCCTGATCGATCCGGGGTAACGGATATGCGTCCTGTCTTGACGCTAAGATCATTAAGGCGGCGGTAGTCAATGCAAAACCGCAAAGATCCGTCCTTCTTACCTGCTAGTACAATGGGACTGGCCCAGGGGGATGCTGAGGGCTCTGATGCCTGCCCGCAACATGTCATTCACTTGTTGATGTGCTTCCACCTCCTTGTGAATGGGAAGACGTCGTACGGGTTGTTGAACGGGTCGATTATTTCCGGTGTCGATGGAGTGTCGCACGAGGGGAGTTTCTCTCAGATCCATGTCTCCGGCTGGAAAACTTTCACGATGCTTATGTAATATAAGTCGTATGTCACGTTTGTGAGATTGAGTTAAACCAACTGTGGCATGCAAATAAATGGAATGCAAGTGTTCCGGTAAATCATTCTCAGAAGTTGTTGCTGGTGTAGGTGTGGTAGGGGGGTGTCTCCAGTGATATCACATCCACCAGATGGCCACAACTAACTCCCGGTCCTAGTCTTATCAGGTCCGCTGTGCCATTGAATACTCTAAATGGTATATGATCCTTGTTGGTGGTGTCCACGATCATCCGGGGACTTGTGCATTGTGAGGTGATCATGTAATCGTGGTCGGGTTCCAGCATGGCTGTGCGTGCGTGCGTGTGTGTTGCTTCCTAACTGTGATGCGGTGGCCCATAATATTTCCTCTTGTCCCGGCTCAACTGTGTCCGTAGATGCCAAAATCACTGCACAAGTGTCGGACAGTGATAATTCCGGTCCAAGGGGTATGCGGCGGCCGTGTATGTCTAATTCCTGTTGTCTTCATTGTATGACGGCTTCGCTGGCAATGAAGAAGTCAAAACCTAGCAGGGCATCGTTTTTAATAGAGGCAATTACAACTCACTGTATGAATTGCATTTCCTCTATCTGTATTAGTATCATCCTGCATGTAGTCCGTTTGCTTTTGGATAGCTTCTGTGGATGCAATCGGTGGTTGACTGAGGAAGGGACCAACTCGTCTTCACCGCTGCTGTGATTGCTTAGGCGATAATGGAGCTGGGGTAGCAATGGCGGTGTTGTTGATGCTGGTGTGCTGTATTGTGAATTGGTGTAGACAGTAGTCTGGACAGGACTGGTGCAGTCACAGATAAGGGCCAGCTGTGTTAGCCTCTTCTGACAATGCATTATGGGATGCTTACTGGATGCACAAAAGAAGCAGTGGCAGCGCTGAGGTTTGCCACTCTTTGGATGATGCTTCTTCTTGCGGATCCACGATGTTGAATGCTGATTGCTGTCCGTGTCGCTGTTACTGATGCTAGATGCGGTGGGTGATGCTGGTAAGACCTGTGAGTTGCATACCACCAAGGGGCACCGCGTGTTAAGTGCTTTGGCGGCGGGTCGTGATGCTTGTATAAACGTAGTTTCAGTGGAGGTGCTAGAACCAACCACTGCCGTTTTACATAGGAAAGAAGGTTTGTGAGATGCGGAGGTTGCGGGGTCACAACCTCTCGCAGAGGGAGATGTTGGTGGTGCCGCGGATGCAGTGCGCATGGTTGGCACTGACTTAGGTGAAGCTGGGTGGGTGTGGTGGTGTACTGTCACGTAAGTAGTATTTTGAGTTGTAGTGGTGGCTACCTGACGTTGCTGTCTGGAGGCCGTAGTTGGGCCAGGTTGTGAGAGTGGGCACCGAAGTCGGTGCCCATCCTAGTTTAACGAGGACTCAGGTTGTGGTGTACATCAGTCAGCTGTTGGTGTTGTAGATGGAGGCCGATTTGGGAATCGTTCTTTCCAATGGCCTGGCTGACCACATCCATAACATGTGTTTGACGGCTGTGTATGTGTTACTGTACTTGAAGCTGGTCATGTAGTCGACTGTGTCGTGATGGTGGTGCTGAGCATGGTGACTAAATTAGTGAGTGCAGAGATCTGTTTGGTTATCTCTTCTTGTTGTGCTGGTTTCTGCGTCCGGGGGAATTGTTGTGGCATCCCGAATGGGGCTGGCCAGGCCTTCTTCCTTTAGGCATGTGATTGTAACTGGTGGGGTGTTCAGATTGTGTGGTGTGCTGGTCTGTTGCTGATATGGGTGTAGGTGCAGGTGTGGTGTCATCGTTTAGCTCATTAATTGGATGCAATTGGCGGCGATTGGCTTTTTCCCGCTCCAAGAAATTCTTGATTCTGACAGCAGTCACTATACACCCTTTGGCCTTCCCTGTGTGTTTCCTGTCCCCACCATGCCGGACGGACGCCCAGTAAGTCACACAGGATGCAGCCTAGGCTAGATGCCTGAGATAAAGACCTGTCCAAGTTAGGGGAACATAATCCGGGACATAGCCAAAGTGCACCATGTCGACTCCTGACACGAGTGAACACAGTACTGGATGCCAATTAAGTGGTCATTTTGGCAAGGGGCTGCAGCCCCGCATAGACCATACCATGGAGGTGATGCCTGCCAGACATCATTTTAACTAAGGGCCCTGCATAGATCGTCCTTGGACGTCATTTTGGCAAGAGACCCCGCGTAGATCGTACTAGCCAGGTCAATCATCCTGCACATACTTGGGATCCCAGACTGCTCCACCCATCCAGCAAGTGACAAGTTACACCGTCTCACGCACACATCCTCCTGCTTCCAAAAGTATCACTTTTCATGACCTCTGATCACAGGAGACATGACTCGCAATACGCCCGCTTGCCATGGCCTGACTGTACATTGAGCCATCTTGACTACTCATAACCAAGAGCGGATTGATGAACTGACATGATCAAGATGACCGGCTGGCGACCCAGTCGATAGCGATCACCATCTGAGCTCACGCTCAGGGGCAACCGGTGGTTTGATCCATACCTATCTGCCAACAGAATATGAACTTTGACCGTTTTCCCCGGCCTTGCCTGCAGACCATCTCTAGTAAACACAGCGAACTTCTAGTCTGCTAGAGATGCCCTGGGAGTAGACTATCATCCACATACCACGCATGCCCACTTACTATTACCAAGTTCAGCAGCCCAAAAAAATGTGCTGACTAGACGGTAACACAGTGGGATGTTAATTCATCCTTCATTAGACACAGAGGCCTTCAGTATCTCCGATGCACTATACATTTGCTTTTACATGCCCCGGACCCTCACGAGCCCACTGCCGCCTGTTACAGCAAACCCTTCGAGGAGCCTATCCCTCTCAGTCTGCTGTTAATGATTGTAAATTATTATGTTCTATCAGAAACAGTTTTTCTTTGAGGGTGGGCTCACCGCCCAACGCGTCGATGAAGGTGTCAAGATGAAGATGCATAACTCCTTGTGATTGGTGCTGGAGTATGCGCATGTAACAAGTCGCCGGATACGACCTGCTAACTCCAGCAGGTCTCCCCAGCTCGTCTATGCAAGTTTTTAAGCTGAAGATGACTTGTTTCTCCAAGGGCGGTGTCTCTGAATCTTTCCGACAGTGCGTTTTCCAGTTCCGTGTACATTGGTGTGGTGTCTGATGCCAAATCTGCCAGAACTAACAATGCTTTGCCCAACAGCTTTGCAGCCAGATACTCTCCCATTTGTTGATCCGTCCATCGGTTTGTGCGGCTAATTAACTGGCACTTGTAATTGGCCCAGTCACTCTCCCCACTGAATTCGGGAGGGAGGATGACTCGGCCATGGCCATGATATGGTACTATAGGCGTGAATCTGGGTGGTCATGCTAGGGAGAATTGTGTGAACATGGATGCTGGTCTGTGTATCGGTGGTGGTGTTGGTGGTTGTTCCCACTATTAGTCTCGCTGATACCGCATCCGTGAAGGTGATTCCCGACAATGATGTTGTGCGCAATATGTGGGTTCCGCCGAATACCATCCTGATGCGGGTCTATAGACAGGTGTTGGTCTATAGACTGGTGGAGGCATTCCATGTATGTGATGCGGAAGTTCCATAGGTCGCTGTGACGGGCATTCTTCATGCAGAGGTGGTCCAGGAGATTGATGGGCGTGGTGCATTCCTTCTGGTATAATATTGAAATGGATGTTCCGCATCTCCTGGTTCGTGTCGCGGTACAGATGGATAATACGGCGATGACGTTCTGATAGGAGGAGATGCGGGACACAGTGCATGAGGGGCAGGCTATTGCTCACCTGATGATATGGGTGAACGTAATGGTTGTGAAGAATTGGTGTGCCCCCATAGGGGTCTTTGTTGTGGCCGACCGTGATCCTGCAAAGGTGCTGGGTGCCTGTCGCGGATATCTGACAATGTGATGTATTGAGTACCCATTTGCGAGGCATCGTGGAAGGTACTCCTCGCTGATCGGCGAATACCTGTGTCGAATCGGTGCTGGTAGTTCCGCACCGGGGAAATTTCTAGCATAGTCGGTGAGCACGTGTGCAGTTCTCCCTTCATATGATGCTACTTCCATATCTAAAGAGTGCTGATCGTCGAATCAAGGGACTGAAACGCATGTGTGTTGAGGGTAGGCATGGGTTCGCTTCTCATTCGAGCCCCACATCGGGTGCCACTTGTAGCTCGTGGGGTATGCGCTGGTCCATCCTGCTGCTCCGCTCCATTGCACCGCATGTACAGGATGCGTGGGAGGGTTGGTTAGCTGCGGTTCTTGGGGTTATGGATCCCGTATCGCGAATCTCCGAAAAGTACAAAGACCAACTTCGAGAGCCGGTAGAACGATAACATTCCAGTGCGGCCACGCGACCATTGCCGCAGAGATTGAACCACACTGTCTCGTCCCAACTATTTGTGTCACCTTGATGGTCCATAGCTCAATTTAGGAGCCTAGACATGACAATTAAAAATATACTATACAAACAATAGTACTTGGTTGTTAGCATGAGAGAGAAAATATACAGTACATAGAACTAAGTTGGTGTCTTGTTAACGTGGATTCGTCAGAGGTACCTCACCGATCCTTATATATCTGTGAGGTATCCCTACAAGGGAGCGTCCTAACGAGGCCATTCTATAGTTTAATATAAACCATTATATCACTGACAAAAATATTGTTGCAAGAGGAAAGTGCCTCGCGCGGGCCTCCGTCAATGCCTTCAACGCCGAAGCGGAGGAAGCGAGCTGGCAAAAAGGGCCACTCTCTTGTTCAAACCTATGCTGAGTGTAGTATGAGTCAACCTAGTGAAATTATAATTAATGTGATGCATGCTGTATTGCGTTTTGTTGCCTTGGTCATAAGACATTCTTTATCAAAAGAATAAGATCATGGTGCCACATCGTACAATGGACGTAATTACCCTTGATATGGCTATATTCAGCAGTCGCTGAATCTGTTTGTCTTTGTGGAGGGTTCACATCCCCCTTCTTTGCTGCAGCAATTTTGTAGATGGACATGAATGCTTTTAGGCTGGTTCTATGAATTGGAATATCATTGACGTTCAGTAATTGTCTTCTTATCTCTTCTCTCATTACCTCCCATGTCTGGGTGTTGTGAAGCATATGCTTTTTTTTTGTTCGAAAAGGGGTTCTCATTCCTTTGAATTACTCCTAAAATGGATTGGATGTTTTTCGGCTCAAATTCTACTGTTGCCTTGTTGAAAGCCCTGCTTACTTCCAAGTCATAAGATGCGGTACTCATTCAACTCAGCTCGCAACACAGGTTGGTGATTGCTAGTATTTCATGATACATTAGCTCCCACATTTCTACGTTTTTTCTGGAACTCTCGATGTCGTCTGAGGAACATTTTTGGGACTTCAGGCCAGATCAACTGTATTTCTCGTGTGATGCTGTACACACCTTCGTCACAGGGTACCAATATTTTGGGTTGATCTAGGTCCCTAGGATCTCCTGTAGGTTTTTCATGGCAGTGTGGATCTAGATACCTTAAGATCTACTGCATGTTTTTCATGAAATTCTACATACATGAGGTGAATGTCCTTAACGGTCGGCACAGAGATGATCACACTCCATATGGTCATGGTTTGCTCATGTGATCTTGCACTTAAATACTTGGACTCACATTGATGTAATCTTGCCAATAACTAGGATATATCCGTCGACAAAATATCATTCAAAAGATCGTCCTTCATTGAATGAGGAAATGTAGTAACATTGTATTTAAGGTTTAAAAACTGCTTCAAATGTTTACATTTTAACTTGGTATTGAATGTCGTTGGCCCATGTTGTATATTGGTTTCGGAAAGTTTTGGCTTACTGGATCTAGAACCTACATATTCCTAAAACAAAACTGTTTCTGTGTCATTACTACCCCCATTCCAAATATGTTGGCCTCATCATGATCGAAGTTGTCAACAGCACCCATGATAAAACTCCCTATGTCAAAGTGGGTTGATATGGAACTGTCTTAGTGCGGCTCGCTACAGTGAATGATGACCTATCATTATGCTGTTGCTTGATCTCGTCTATAGCGCATGGAGGAGCTGTCCATGTGCACGGTTATGCAAGTGGTTAACCAGTATGGCACATTGAAAAGGATAGCCATGCAAGTAAACTGCTAGCAAAACCACATACATGGAAATGTGCATGCAACTTAGGTGTACCAGTAACAAAACTAGGTCAGCCCATCCATCCCTTCATATGTATTCGCTCTCTAGAGGTTTGTCTGGACCATAGATTGAACACTTATATGTATGATCATGGTTTATGCATATATCTTACAGAGAAGATATAGTGGTATTATAACTAGGTTAGTCTGGTCATTTGTCCATCATTTGTCCAACAGAACATTGGCAGGCATGTTGACTAAACAAATACAAGAGGACCAAAAGGATTGGGACACCCGCCTTCCCTATGTAATGATGGCATACAGATCATCCGTACACAGTTCGACTGGTCATACACCAGCATATTTAATGTTTGGCCATGAAATAAACCTGCCCCTTAATCTAATGGTGCCAAGAATGGAGAATGAGAAATTAGGGCCTTGTCAGTATGCAAATAAGCTGAAGGAGAATTTGGCTCAGGCTTACAGTGATGTAAGAAGCGAACTCAAATCAGTGCATCGTCGACAAAAGACATGGCATGATCGTCTAGTCCATGGATGACATTATGTGCCAGGAGATGAGGTTTATCTGATGGATAAATATAGAGTTCCTGGCCGGACACCAAAGTTACAATATAAATGGGTTCGGCCATTTAAGGTAACAGAATGTGTTTCTGGTATGACTTATCGTCTGGACGGGAAAGCAAGCTTATTTCATTTCGATATGTTAAAACCTTGCAAGATGCTGAAGGAAATGCACACAGTTGGTAACCCCTCAGTAGCCACACAGACGGAAACAGAAGATGGAGATGTTGTCCTAGTATTTGATACTGATGGTGTGGATGATGAGGGAGGAATCTACAGTGGAGATGAAGAAATTACATTTTCTCACCACACATTTCATCATCCGAGCTCTGCCATGGCAGTAGATGGAGATGAAACTTTGCCTCTTATGACGGATAGTCGTTACATAGATACTGGCATATCAGAGGCGGTAGATGATGAACAGAGATCTGACAAATCCAACATGTCTGATTCAGATCTGGATGAGCAGACAAATGTCGAAATACAGAGTACAGCATCTCCATTAAATAGGCCCACCCATGCAACACAAGAACGAAGGACAAACAGACAACGCAAGCCACCACAACAGTACGGCGAATGGACATATTAGTCTTCATATCTTAACATGATATGTGATGTCACGCTGTTATCCTGTTGGGAAGCGCTAGCAACTGTATATATGTCTATAAAATAAATTGGATTCGTTTATGTGCGCTAAATATTGTACTTGTGTAAAACATTATATCACATATTATAACGTTTGTTAAAAAGGTGGCATAGAAACGTGTCAGCACCAAAGCCTTTCAAAAATGCATGTTTACTACAAATAGCGTAGGCTGACACCAATGTACAGTTTTTGTCACCGACAGCTATGCTATATTTTAGCTGGTGGATTTGTAAATAAACGACTGTAATTAGGTGTGCCAAAACCAAAATCACTAAACGCATGTTTACTAGAAAAATGTAGGTTGGCATACATGACAGCTGTGCTTAAGCACACGCCTTGCAGTACATATACCAGCATATAAATATTATATTCCATAGCTACATATATGCGTGCAAACATCACCCTCATCTTCTTAACACAAACCACAGGTTTGTTGTTATCCAAGGTGTTTTTTTAATGACAGAATATATGCGCTTATTAGATGAACACATATTGTCTTGTACAGTAATAATATGTTTGTTTAACTGTTTGTTTTCTACGGCCATATATTTGCAGTGATATCTATATATAAATATTACATGTTAAAATTGTTTGCTGTAAATGCCCCTTTAATAGCTTCATATTCTGTTATTTCGACTGGAATACAACAAAGCTATAGACACAGTCTAAGCCGCTATTTGATATGCAGACCATGGCAAGGGAGCTGACACGATAACATAAACTTATCTAATGAATAACAAGTTGTTTTCCTTACGACCATGATGCTATGTACTTAAAAGACAGCACAGCTTTCAGGTGCAACAACAACATGTCAAAATATTATGCCACACGGCTCAAATTATGTTCCTCCAGCAGTAATATAATGCGAGAGTGCGAGAGCAGCGTAATTTACACACTGTGTGAATTTAGCGGCACAGCGTAGACCACGTGACCTTTGGAATGTACTACGAATACTACGCGGTCATTCATGGAATATGACCGAGCGTCAACAAGCCAGATCACGTGATGCTACCGTATTTGCGCTAAAAAGGGGCAGTTTCATCAAAACAGATAAACTATTACAGTATTTGTTTATAAACTAACAATAATATAAACACATATACATATTATATATAAAATATATAATTATCTTCTTTCTATGAACGCAGAACACCATTAGGCATGCCGAATGAGTCATATCCACCACAAGTACCTTAGTGGATACTAGATGTATCATTTGGGACAATTGAAGCTTGCGAGAGGGCAGTGTAATACTTTGCGGTGGATGTTCATGTGTATTCTGATATTGTGGAACGATTTAGCAACAATCCTGATCAAATATAATAGTTTGATACTCGTATTATGCAAGTACCAGCGGTTTTCACCATACGATGCGAAGTTGTTGGTTGACCTATTCTACATAGGGGAGGGACTCCCAACATACCTTTCCGAACAAGAAGAGGAAATACTTGCGGAATGTTGCCTTTCACAGTCAAATACAAACTTATTCAGCTTCGCACTGATGCGGGGATGCATTGATGGAAAGAAACATGTATATTTGACATATCCATTCACTTAAGAGCCCTGAAAATAATGCTTGAGCAAGGAAAGAGCCGATTATCGGGGTCGACCATTTAAGATGTCGGAATGACGTGCTAGAGGGAAACACGGCACCTCTTGTATTTATCATAGCTCATTTCAGGCCATACGAGAATAAGAATGGTATATTCTGATGCCGAAAATAGTATCTATGTGATGTAAACACACGACAAATTCAAGATAACTGCTGTAACCCGGCGCTTGACATAATTCAACCGTGGGAATTTTGTTGCGCCCTCTTGACTAGCCACGCCCCGGGTTAGAGAGGTCACGGCCTATCATCTTGTTCAAGCATTATTAGATTTCTTGGGGTGTTCACAACTTTATCCAGCAATGAAAACTTAATTCTGAACGAATTTATAACACAGACAGTCGTCCAAACAAATATTCGTAGCCATATAAATGTGGTCAAAAACATGGATGTTAAAATTCCACCCTGATAAATGTAATGTATTATCCATTGGTAGAGGTACAAAACAGAATTTCCAATATAAACTTGAATGTGATAATGCTAGCCATACTCTATCCCATGTGGACAACGAAAACGATCTCGGAGTCATCTTTGACTCGGCTCTCTCCTTTGATCACCACATTCAAAATAAAATCAACAAAGCCAACAGTATCATGGGCCTCATTAGACGAACCTACAAATACTTGGATAGAGAAAACTTTTTGCTATTATATAAAGCTTTTGTGCGCCCCCCACATTGAATTTGCACATGCAGTATGGAACCCACACCTTAAAAAACATACACACTGTGGAAAATGTGCAGAGGCGTGCAACAAAGATTGTCCCTGGATTTCGCAATCTCAGTTATGAGCATAGGTTGTGTTCTCTAAACCTCCCCACACTCACATACAGACGTCTGAGAGGGGACATGGTTGAAACATATAAGGTTTTGAATACCTATGATCCAGACACAGTACCAACATTAAAATTTGCTTCAAGAAATAGTAACAGGGGTCATAGTAAAAAATTATTTATCCAGCGAGCTAAATATAATATATCCAAGTTTTCATTTTATTACAGAATAGCAAAAGTATGGAATAACCTAACTGACCATATCGTTAATGCCCCGACCATTCAAAGCTTTAAAAACCGACTGGATAAATACTGGGACAATGCACAAATTAAATTTAACTGCGAGGCACCGTCACCATGAAGTAACCATTTCAAAACCTAGAGTCACTCATGCACCTGAATATAGAGGCCTGTACGGCCTGTGTTCAGTATTATCGATAATAATAATAATAATAATAATAATAATAATAATAATAATAATAATAATAATATATTGATGGAATCAGCAATTAGGTTATACATGTGATTTATAGACATGTCAAATTAGAGAGAGTTTTCCCAAATAATACAACGTCATTACGCTTCTGGCCAATCAAATGTTGATGTAAAAACAGCGGATATGTTCTCTGGAGAGTATAAAAGGCAGCCCACACATCATTTCTTCGCCTTCTGCTTCTAGCAGTGAGCCATACTCTTAGAGTCCAATACCCTGGCATTCCTCGTGCGCACTCTACATGTTCCTCTCTGCATGTCTATATGCTGCCAAGTGTGTGCACGTTAGACTGATGGTAGATGCATAATTATTTCGTCTTTTTAGGAGCATGGTACGCCGAAATTTGTTGTAGATGAACGCGAAATTCTGCTCTAACGTTGCTGCTAAAATTAACAGCTCAGCCGATACATAGCAGCTCAGACAGACATACATTGATGTAGAAAGATCTGGTGAGGTGTTGGCAAATTCTCTCTGTGTTTGTAGCTTGACCGTAGAGTTGAAAGACTCGTAGTGAAACGCAGGGGAATGTTACAGGCAAGCATCCGAAAGCTTCTGCAAGTAGTGAGTCTGTAACAGCTAACACTGATCTAACTCAAAGTTGTGGCAATTCAGGTCTGGTCCGCAAACCCTGGCATTCCTCGTGCGTGGGCCTACCTCGAATGTGTTCAACAGGCAGACCATGTGGACATCGGTACGGTGTACATGATCTGATGTGTGAATACAGCCACGAGAAGAGAGTAGTTCTTTCGTAAGACTGACGTGGATATGGTAGGAATCGCACCACTATTGTAGACTGTTTGCAAAGCAACAGTGCACAATAGTGTGTCTGTTTACAGACCGCTAGATTCCACAATATCCTACATAGTACAATACCAACGAACTAACGTTTGCTGTTCTGTTTCCTTTTAACAGTTAAAATACCATGTTAATATTTTTGACGATAGAACATCATCTACACAAATTCGGTTTGTTTTATACATTGGTTTAGCTATCATAGCTCACGCTCCTCAAGACAACATTATACTCATGATCATAGTAGTAGGAGAGAAACCGTACACAGTAGGGCATGCTCACACATACACATTACACACACAAACATACAACAAACATTCAATTCTAGCATACAAAACACACCATCTCCAACTCAAAAAGCTAGTTGATCACATTAAATAACGCACATAGTCCTATACTCATACACACAGATTAGCACAAATATTTCTCTCTAAAAACTTCATGGCCATGCATATTTTTGCTTAGACCAGACGAAATGGATTAACGTTCGTCCTGGGGTGATTTCAACAAAATTACAGAGTCACTAGGACTTGAAATCACCAAGAGACCCCATTGACAGCATACAAAAGTTAACCAGTTGTTGTCAAGATACACACAAGTATATTTGTATGTATGTGAATTTTGCAAGAGCATTAGCACCACCGTAACATTGCTAATAACGTAGTCTTGCTCAATAGTTACTGCAACTATTGATGATATTACACTAGCGTCGGTTGAAATAATATCAAGCCTGTGACGATACAAGGGAGACAACTCGTATCACGAACACCACATTACCACGCAGCGCCCCTTGAACAGTGTTTCGTACATCTCAGAGGCTACAGAAACACCATATTCTGCTTGAATATTGGCGCTGTACGTGTGTGTGTGTGTACCAGAAAGATTACCTACACTATGGAAGGCCAGTTCAATCCACTACATGCGTTGTCACGGAAAGTACAACAGCTTGCATCAAGGCTTAACATTCGCCAGCTTACCAGTGATGTACACCGAGTGAGTACTACCAACGCTAGTAGTACGAATTTGAATCTGGAGCCTCACAGGAACACTGTATCTGTGTATGGAATAACACCTCAGCCAAAGCCTGAAAAGCAGCATGAGGTGGGAAGCATTTGCGACACCAATGAGACGTGTATTGGTCCCACGATAAATAATTTTGAGGCACCACCGACTGCCATGGAGCAGACAAATATTCTGGCATATCCACAGCCAGGCATGAGCGTCAATGAATCATTTTCAATAGATCATGAACGCTTTATGGGCAGTAGTAATGATGGTTTGGGTCTGAACACCCGTACATACAGCGCCCATGAACAGAGCTCTTCTCTGCCAAGCCTTTGAAGGTTGAGTAGCTACTCCATCAGCTGATATGACATTGTAGGGTAGTTAGTGCCTGATCAATGAGACGTTCGAATGGTCCAGGAGGTTGCACAAGCCATAGGGCATCTTACGGAATTGGAAAAAACCGTCTCTGCATACGAATGCGGTCTTCTCCCGGTCAGCCTCATCCATGGCTACCTGCCAGTACCCACTAGCTAAGTCAAGGGTACAAAACCACTTGGCTCTAAGGCCTGATCGATCCGGGGTAACGGATATGCGTCCTGTCTTGACGCTAAGATCATTAAGGCGGCGGTAGTCAATGCAAAACCGCAAAGATCCGTCCTTCTTACCTGCTAGTACAATGGGACTGGCCCAGGGGGATGCTGAGGGCTCTGATGTCTGCCCGCAACATGTCATTCACTTGATGATGTGCTTCCACCTCCTTGTGAAGGGAAGACGTCGTACGGGTTGTTGAACGGGTCGATTATTTCCGGTGTCGATGGAGTGTCGCACGAGGTGAGTTTCCCTCAGATCCATGTCTCCGGCTGAAAAACTTTCACGATGCTTATGTAATATAAGTCGTATGTCACGTTTGTGAGATTGAGTTAAACCAACTGTGGCATGCAAATAAATGGAATGCAAGTGTTCCGGTAAATCATTCTCAGAAGTTGTTGCTGGTGTAGGTGTGGTAGGGGGGTGTCTCCAGTGATATCACATCCACCAGATGGCCACAACTAACTCCCGGTCCTAGTCTTATCAGGTCCGCTGTGCCATTGAATACTCTAAATGGTATATGATCCTTGTTGGTGGTGTCCACGATCATCCGGGGACTTGTGCATTGTGAGGTGATCATGTAATCGGGGTCGGGTTCCAGCATGGCTGTGCGTGCGTGCGTGCGTGCGTGCGTGCGTGCGTGCGTGCGTGCGTGCGTGCGTGCGTGCGTGCATGTGTGTTGCTTCCTAACAGTGATGCGGTGGCCCATAATATTTCCTCTTGTCCCGGCTCAACTGTGTCCGTAGATGCCAAAATCACTGCACAAGTGTCGGACAGTGATAATTCCGGTCCAAGGGGTATGCGGCGGCCGTGTATGTCTAATTCCTGTTGTCTTCATTGTATGATGGCTTCGCTGGCAATGAAGAAGTCAAAACCTAGCAGGGCATCGTTTTGAATAGAGGCAATTACAACTCACTGTATGAATTGCATTTCCTCTATCTGTATTACGAGGTTTACCATACCAGCAACAGGAACATCGGCTACAGTAGCTATTTGTAAAAATATGTTTGTAGGCCTAAGGGGTGGCTTTTTATGAGGTGGGATGCTCTCATACAAGCTCTTGTTTAAAACGGTGATGGAATCTCCAGTGTCTATGGTGGCACTGGTCGAAATGCCAAGCACACTTGTATATTACTTTGCGGTGTGATTGTGGAAGAGTTTCCAATGATACAGCCTGAGGGATTTCTTTTGGTGCAGTATCATCCTGTATGTAGTCCGTTTGCTTTTGGATAGCTTCTGTGGGTGCAATCGGTGGTTGACTGAGGAAGGGACCAACTCGTCATCACCGCTGCTGTGATTGCTTAGGCGTTAATGGAGCTGGGGTAGCAATGGCGGTGTTGTTGATGCTGGTGTGCTGTATTGTGAATTGGTGTAGACAGTAGTCTGGACAGGACTGGTGCAGTCACAGATAAGGGCCAGCTGTGTTAGCCTCTTCTGACAATGCATTATGGGATGCTTACTGGATGCACAAAAGAAGCAGTGGCAGCGCTGAGGTTTGCCACTCTTTGGATGATGCTTCTTCTTGCGGATCCACGATGTTGAATGATGATTGCTGTCCGTGTCGCTGTTACTGATGCTAGATGCGGTGGGTGATGCTGGTAAGACCTGTGAGTTGCATACCACCAAGGGGCACCGGGTGTTAAGTGCGTTGGCGGCGGGTCGTGATGCTTGTATAAACGTAGTTTCAGTGGAGGTGCTAGAACCAACCACTGCCGTTTTACATAGGAAAGAAGGTTTGTGAGATGCGGAGGTTGCGGGGTCACAACCTCTCGCAGAGGGAGATGTTGGTGGTGCCGCGGATGCAGTGCGCATGGTTGGCACTGACTTAGGTGAAGCTGGGTGGGTGTGGTGGTGTACTGTCACGTAAGTAGTATTTTGAGTTGTAGTGTTGGCTACCTGACGTTGCTGTCTGGAGGCCGTAGTTGGGCCAGGTTGTGAGAGTGGGCACCGAAGTGACTCTATAGTCGGTGCCCATCCTAGTTTAACGAGGACTCAGGTTGTGGTGTACATCAGTCAGCTGTTGGTGTTGTAGATGGAGGCCGATTTGGGAATCGTTCTTTCCAATGGCCTGGCTGACCACATCCATAACATGTGTTTGACGGCTGTGTATGTGTTACTGTACTTGAAGCTGGTCATGTAGTCGACTGTGTCGTGATGGTGGTGCTGAGCATGGTGACTAAATTAGTGAGTGCAGAGATCTGTTTGGTTATCTCTTCTTGTTGTGCTGGTTTCTGCGTCCGGGGGAATTGTTGTGGCATCCCGAATGGGGCTGGCCAGGCCTTCTTCCTTTAGGCATGTGATTGTAACTGGTGGGGTGTTCAGATTGTGTGGTGTGCTGGTCTGTTGCTGATATGGGTGTAGGTGCAGGTGTGGTGTCATCGTTTAGCTCATTAATTGGATGCAATTGGCGGCGATTGGCTTTTTCCCACTCCAAGAAATTCTTGATTCTGACAGCAGTCACTATACACCCTTTGGCCTTCCCGGTGTGTTTCCTGTCCCCACCATGCCGGACGGACGCCCAGTAAGTCACACAGGATGCAGCCTAGGCTAGATGCCTGAGATAAAGACCTGTCCAAGTTAGGGGAACATAATCCGGGACATAGCCAAAGTGCACCATGTCGACTCCTGACACGAGTGAACACAGTACTGGATGCCAATTAAGTGGTCATTTTGGCAAGGGGCCGCAGCCCCGCATAGACCATACCATGGAGGTGATGCCTGCCAGACATCATTTTAACTAAGGGCCCTGCATAGATCGTCCTTGGACGTCATTTTGGCAAGAGACCCCGCGTAGATCGTACTAGCCAGGTCAATCATCCTGCACATACTTGGGATCCCAGACTGCTCCACCCATCCAGCAAGTGACAAGTTACACCGTCTCACGCACACATCCTCCTGCTTCCAAAAGTATCACTTTTCATGACCTCTGATCACAGGAGACATGACTCGCAATACGCCCGCTTGCCATGGCCTGACTGTACATTGAGCCATCTTGACTACTCATAACCAAGAGCGGATTGATGAACTGACATGATCAAGATGACCGGCTGGCGACCCGGTCGATAGCGATCACCATCTGAGCTCACGCTCAGGGGCAACCGGTGGTTTGATCCATACCTATCTGCCAACAGAATATGAACTTTGACCGTTTTCCCCGGCCTTGCCTGCAGACCATCTCTAGTAAACACAGCGAACTTCTAGTCTGCTAGAGATGCCCTGGGAGTAGACTATCATCCACATACCACGCATGCCCACTTACTATTACCAAGTTCAGCAGCCCAAAAAAATGTGCTGACTAGACGGTAACACAGTGGGATGTTAATTCATCCTTCATTAGACACAGAGGCCTTCAGTATCTCCGCTGCACTATACATTTGCTTTTACATGCCCCGGACCCTCACGAGCCCACTGCCGCCTGTTACAGCAAACCCTTCGAGGAGCCTATCCCTCTCAGTCTGCTGTTAATGATTGTAAATTATTATGTTCTATCAGAAACAGTTTTTCTTTGAGGGTGGGCTCACCGCCCAACGCGTCGATGAATGTGTCAAGATGAAGATGCATAACTCCTTGTGATTGGTGCTGGAGTATGCGCATGTAACAAGTCACCGGATACGACCTGCTAACTCCAGCAGGTCTCCCCAGCTCGTCTATGCAAGTTTTTAAGCTGAAGATGACTTGTTTCTCCAAGGGCGGTGTCTCTGAATCTTTCCGACAGTGCGTTTTCCAGTTCCGTGTACATTGGTGTGGTGTCTGATGCCAAACCTGCCAGAACTAACAATGCTTTGCCCAACAGCTTTGCAGCCAGATACTCTCCCATTTGTTGATCCGTCCATCGGTTTGTGCGGCTAATTAACTGGCACTTGTAATTGGCCCAGTCACTCTCCCCACTGAATTCGGGAGGGAGGATGACTCGGCCATGGCCATGATATGGTACTATAGGCGTGAATGTGGGTGGTCATGCTAGGGAGAATTGTGTGAACGTTGATGCTGGTCTGTGTATTGGTGGTGGTGTTGGTGGTTGTTCCCACTATTAGTCTCGCTGATACCGCATCCGTGAAGGTGATTCCCGACAATGATGTTGTGCGCAATATGTGGGTTCCGCCGAATACCATCCTGATGCGGGTCTATAGACAGGTGTTGGTCTATAGACTGGTGGAGGCATTCAATGTATGTGATGCGGAAGTTCCATAGGTCGCTGTGACGGGCATTCTTCATGCAGTGGTGGTCCAGGAGATTGATGGGCGTGGTGCGTTCCTTCTGGTATAATATTGAAATGGATGTTCCGCATCTCCTGGTTCGTGTCACGGTACAGATGGATAATACGGCGATGACGTTCTGATAGGAGGAGATGCGGGACACAGTGCATGAGGGGCAGGCTATTGCTCACCTGATGATATGGGTGAACGTAATGGTTGTGAAGAATTGGTGTGCCCCCATAGGGATCTTTGTTGTGGTCGACCGTGATCCTGCAAAGGTGCTGGGTGCCTATCGCGGATATCTGACAATGTGATGTATTGAGTACCCATTTGTGAGGCATCGCGGAAGGTACTCCTCGCTGATCAGCGAATACCTGTGTCGAATCGGTGCTGGTAGTTCCGCACCGGGGAAATTTCTAGCATAGTCGGTGAGCACGTGTGCAGTTCTCCCTTCATATGATGCTACTTCCATATCTAAAGAGTGCTGATCGTCGAATCAAGGGACTGAAATGCATGTGTGTTGAGGGTAGGCATGGGTTCGCTTCTCATTCGAGCCCCACATCGGGTGCCACTTGTAGCTCGCGGGGTATGCGCTGGTCCATCCTACTGCTCCGCTCCATTGCACCGCATGTACAGGATGCGTGGGAGGGTTGGTTAGCTGCGGTTCTTGGGGTTATGGATCCCGTATCGCGAATCTCCGAAAAGTACAAAGACCAACTTCGAGAGCCGGTAGAACGATAACATTCCAGTGCGGCCATGCGACCATTGCCGCAGAGATTGAACCTCACTGTCTCGTCCCAACTATTTGTGTCACCTTGATGGTCCATAGCTCAATTTAGGAGCCTAGACATGACAATTAAAAATATACTATACAAACAATAGTACTTGGTTGTTAGCATGAGAGAGAAAATATACAGTACATAGAACTAAGTTGGTGTCTTGTTAACGTGGATTCGTCAGAGGTACCTCACCGATCCTTATATATCTGTGAGGTATCCCTACAAGGGAGCGTCCTAACGAGGCCATTCTATAGTTTAATGTAAACCATTATATCACTGACAAAAATATTGTTGCAAGAGGAAAGTGCCTCGCGCGGGCCTACGTCAATGCCTTCAACGCCGAAGCGGAGGAAGCAAGCTGGCAAAAAGGGCCACTCTTGTTCAAACCTATGCTGAGTGTAGTATGAGTCAACCTAGTGAAATTATAATTAATGTGATGCATGCTGTATTGCGTTTTGTTGCCTTGGTCATAAGACATTCTTCATCAAAAGATCATGGTGCCACATCGTACAACGGACGTAATTACCCTTGATATGGCTATATTCAGCAGTCGCTGAATCTGTTTGTCTTTGTGGAGGGTTCACATCCCCCTTCTTTGCTGCAGCAATTTTGTAGATGGACATGAATGCTTTTAGGCTGGTTCTATGAATTGGAATATCATTGACGTTCAGTAATTGTCTTCTTATCTCTTCTCTCATTACCTCCCATGTCTGGGTGTTGTGAAGCATATGCTTTTTTTTGTTCGAAAAGGGGTTCTCATTCCTTTGAATTACTCCTAAAATGGATTGGATGTTTTTCGGCTCAAATTCTACTGTTGCCTTGTTGAAAGCCCTGCTTACTTCCAAGTCATAAGATGCGGTACTCATTCAACTCAGCTCGCAACACAGGTTGGTGATTGCTAGTATTTCATGATATATTAGCTCCCACATTTCTACGTTTTTTCTGGAACTCTCGATGTCGTCTGAGGAACATTTTTGGGACTTCAGGCCAGATCAACTGTATTTCTCGTGTGATGCTGTACACACCTTCGTCACAGGGTACCAATATTTTGGGTTGATCTAGGTACCCTAGGATCTCCTGTAGGTTTTTCATGGCAGTGTGGATCTAGATACCTTAAGATCTACTGCATGGTTTTCATGAAATTCTACATACATGAGGTGAATGTCCTTAACGGTCGGCACAGAGATGATCACACTCCAGATGGTCATGGTTTGCTCATGTGATCTTGCACTTAAATACTTGGACTCACATTGATGTAATCTTGCCAATAACTAGGATATATCTGTCGACAAAATATCATTCAAAAGATCGTCCTTCATTGAATGAGGAAATGTAGTAACATTGTATTCAGGGCGCAAATCAGAATTTTTAAGGTTTAAAAACTGCTTCAAATGTTTACATTTTAACTTGGTATTGAATGTCGTTGGCCCATGTTGTATATTGGTTTCGGAAAGTTTTGGCTTACTGGATCTAGAACCTACATATTCCTAAAACAAAACTGTTTCTGTGTCATTACTACCCCCATTCCAAATATGTTGGCCTCATCATGATCGAAGTTGTCAACAGCACCCACGATAAAACTCCCTATGTCAAAGTGGGTGGATATGGAACTGTCTTAGTGCGGCTCGCTACAGTGAATGATGACCTATCATTATGCTGATGCTTGATCTCGTCTATAGCGCATGGAGGAGCTGTCCATGTGCACGGTTATGCAAGTGGTTAACCAGTATGGCACATTGAAAAGGATAGCCATGCAAGTAAACTGCTAACAAAACCACATACATGGAAATGTGCATGCAACTTAGGTGTACCAGTAACAAAACTAGGTCAGCCCATCCATCCCTTCATATGTATTCGCTCTTTAGAGGTTTGTCTGGACCATAGATTGAACACTTATATGTATGATCATGGTTTATGCATATATCTTACAGAGAAGGTATAGTGGTATTATAACTAGGTTAGTCTGGTCATTTGTCCATCATTTGTCTGGGCCATAATTGTATGACTTTCCCTGCGAGGTATGCCTTTGGGTAGTATCCATCAGTTTACTGATATCCATTGTTAGCTCAGTCATATTAGCTGACTAAGCTATAGTAATCACAATTCATCTGTCACCCAGTCATCTGTTCATCCAGCATACACAAGTCGCACGTTTTGTTGTCTGGATGGATTGAGAACAACGTTGTGTCAAAATGGTCATATTAACATCTGATATATGCATTGCGAAAATGAAGCTGATTCGATCTCACACTCCAGAGTTATCACTTTTTTAGATTTCCCACAGTATGGGATGCAATGGGGAAAGATATTTCTTCAGTGTACGTTTCTTCATATTTAGAGTAGTTAACTCATAACTTGGTGGGTGGCTACAGCAGATATTTAGCTCATATGGTCTGAAAGGCCAAGTGATCGTATGGTATGGTAACCGTTCATCCATTCTCCCTCAACCTTTGCGTTAATAGGCTAGTTACTTCTTAACCAACAACCTGATTTTAACCAAATTTGCGTCAAAGGATCCTATTGTGCTATTAGTCACCTTTTCGGTGGTCATGTTTGGATTTTCACAAATTCTCGGGACGTCAGTAATGATTGCTCTTGGTCAGTGTGACCTAGGTTCCAGATAATATAGGTCAATGGTCAAATTTTCCATTGGAATCAATGGTAAATTAATGTCGACACATTCACCCATCTTTTAAGCAACACTTGTTACAATGTCCATATAGGCATCTAATATTTGCATTATGCAAAGGGGTCTAATCGATGACAAAGAGCAGAGTTATGCCACTTGCAACTTTTCTGCAGTATTGTACCAACGTGAGACGATATTAAATAAGTGGCACATTCCATCATATTTATAGCCATTGAGTAACGTGATGGTTGAAAACGTTTAAATTACTAGCAGGGTTGCAAATAAACATACTGTATTTCCAGTGTTTTCCTAATTTCTTTTACTATTACCTATACTAGGGTAAAAACATCCTATATTTCCTAGTATATTATCCCTCCGAATGTAGGAAACAGAATGCTATGCTTCTCTGAACATCTCATTTTCAAATCTTCCATGGGGAATGACCATCCATTGTGTAAAGGACTCCCTCCCAGACCCTCCTCTATATTGAATCCACCCTATAATGTCTTATACAGAATGTGATGTCAACAAACCTGAGTCGGAGATTGTCTCTTGGTGTGTCTTAAGAACGCTTTTCATTTTGGAACAAAAGGTCAAGGTCAAATATATCCTAAATAAGGTAAATTATTTTCTCTGAAAACAAAGAAAAATGGTTTACCTGGATAACTTTACAATGAGTTGTGTTACACACTTTTGTTATACGAAATACAGTCTGGCCAAGTGAGCTAAAAATGTCTTTGGCCACCCCCACCCCCCCCTCCCCAAATAGGTCTAATCACCTCCTCCACACACACACAGCCGCATTCCCACCCACCGACCCATCCCACCACCCCCCACCCCTCCCCCACCCTCCTCTTTAAATTGGATCTATCGCGCCTCTCTTCTACTAACCGGTCATATGAGATATTTCAAGAGATGGTTGGGTCAGGTAGCCTGTCCATCTGTTGAAATATCTATAATATGGCCAGTTGATAGTCAGAGCAGACAGTGGCTATATCCAGCCATGCTAAATACATTCGCGTTGTGGAAGCTGGAGGAAAAGCTACTTGCTGCTCCAATCCCTGACCCGAGTATTTGTCCAATACAACTATGGTGATCGGTGGGACAGAAAGGACATTTTCTAAATAAAGCACCTTTACTATTATCATAACTGCAACGGAGGAATCCGCTTAGTCCAACATCAATTAAGCAGTCGTGACGTACTTAGCTACATCATTCATGACGAAAATGATTATGTCATCCTACATGTCAATTAGTTGAGTATAGCATCACATGATTTATGAATAAACTGGAATCCTCCATTTGTCAGGAAGCTGCTCACTTACACGGGTTCATGTTTGTTGACGCCACAATAAGCCTATTATTGGACTTGTCATACGTGCAGCAAAACTCAAAAACGTTGGCGTTTTTCTGTGAAATATATAAATATGGATACCATCTAAACTCCTTGACAGATTATACAATTATGATAGTCTCAAATTGCTACTGCTTTTGGGATTTGTTTGATACTATAGAAATCAGAATCGATCATAATATCGATAATTGGCTCTTCAAAATGTCTCATGGCGGCAGCAGAAGCAGCAGTAGTAGTAGTAGTAGTAGTAGTAGTAGTAGTAGTAGTAGTAGTAGTAGTAGTAGTAGTAGTAGCAGTAGTAGTAGTAGCAGTAGCAGCAGCAGCAGAAGCAGTAGCTTTATTCGAGGTTACCGTTTACTAATTTGACTAAATTTGTTCAGAAAATTAAAATATTTGCTTATTGAATGTCCATTCGCAGGCTAAGAGAAGACTATTTTTGAAAATTTACCACCGTAATGACTGGTAAATTGTCAAAAATAGTCTTCTCTTTGTCTGCAAATAGACATTCCTCAATACGACTGCAGAGGCCGGTGTCGGTCGGATTCATCATGAAAGGGTTCAAATAGGTCCTCAATAAACAACCAAATCAGCTCAAGATGAATAAAAGGCATTAATCACGCATGAACTGGAAGCCGAACCCATATCATAAGACTAATAAATTAAGAATTGAGATAGCTGGCTAAACGAAAATTTTGAAAGAGAATTGCTTACAAAATGTGCATAGATCTTGACCGCATCCGTAAAACTCAACTATGTAGATCCTCGTGTGACCGTGTCAGCCAATCAGAGCCAAGTTGTCTAAAGAGTAGGTAGGATGAATGCCTCCCCATGCACCTACCGGTTGAATGTCTACCATGATATTGAAAATCTAACGGAGGATTATCTATAATAAGAAGTTGAAGGGGGCTGTATCGCTCACCTGGAATTATTGGTCACTGGCACAACCGAACAAAATGAGATGACCACTGGTAAAATTTACCAATCTAAATTTTGTGAAGAAGGTTTAGCGAAGTTGACTTTCCATGGACAAACTTTAATGGCGCTTAGGCCCAAATCATATCTCCCAAATTTTGGCTCAATCCGTTCAGCTGTTCAGGAGGTTTTTTCACTAAAACTAGGTCATCCAAGATGGCTGCTGAACCATTTGGCCAATCAAGTTCCTTGAACAAACTTGGTTCAGCTCTTGCCCTAGGTAATACATCATGAGGTTTACATCGATCCCGCAAGCAGTTTCGGAGAAGATTTTTAAAGGCATTTCTACCAAGGATCTTAATGCTCACCTGGACCATTAGGAGTTGAACCATTAGCATTTGAACAGACATAATACTATAAATTCAGCAGTAACAAGATACAAAATGCAAAATTGGATTTCTGTACAAAACGATATTTCGTGGGAAATAAATGATGGACGCTGACCACAAAATCAGATTGAACTTTAGGTTCCATCCAGCCAATAAAAAAATCCAATATGGCCACCAACGCCAAAATTTTGATTGGTCCATGACATCCATGTTTAATCAAGGATCAAGTTCTCTTGAACAAACTTTAATCTCCTTTAGTCATCGATTAAAGTTAATCTAATGAGTTTCATGAGATGTCAATTTCGCAAACAAGATGGCCACTGGAATAAGCGGTTAATGAATAGCGTTTTAAACACTCCCATTTTTAGGAAAATCCATGATGGCCACCAAAGAAAATCACGCATTTAAAATTCTGTATACAAGTTTTGAAGTGTACCGGCTTAGGGTCCTTCCAGCTGAGTTTGGTTGAAGTCGGCCGCATGCCTTTTAACAGACTAGATGACCACCAGAAAAATTTACCAACCAAAATACTGTATATAATTTCTGAAGCCTACAGCCCTAGGGTCCTTCAAGACAAGTCTGGTTGAAATCGCATAAACAGCTAATTACGCGTAGCATTTTACACGATTTCCCACCACTTTTCTGAAAATTCAAGATGGTCGCGGAACAAATGGACCAATCAAAATTCTGTATACAAGCTCTGAAACCTACCAGGCTCATATTCTTCCAGCTAAGTCTAGTTGAAATTGTCCACGCCGTTAATAAGGAGTAGCGTTTTAAACGGTTTCCCGTCGTTTCGAAAAAATCAAGATGGCTGCCAAAAAATTGATCAATAAAAATTATGCATACACGTTCTGAAGCATACCATGCTAGGTCCTTCAAACCGAGTTTGCTTGAAATCTGCCAAGTGGTTAATGAGCAGTAGGCTTTGAGCTGATTTTCAGAAAATCTGAGATGGCCACCAGAAAATTTACCAATCAAAATATGTTCTGAAACCTACCAGCCTGGTATGCTTCCAGCTAAGTCAGGTTGAAATTGCCCAAGCAGTTAATGAGGAGTAGCGTTTACAAGTATTTCCCGCCATTTTTCAGAAAATTCAACTTGGTCGCAGAAAAAAAAGGCCAATCAAAATTCTATATACATGTTCTGAAACCCACTACCTAGTATCATTCCAGCCGTCTGGTTGAAATTGCCCAAGCAGTTAATGAGCATCATTTTCAACACTTTTCTGCCATTTTTGTTAAATTCAAGGTGGCCACAGAAAAAATAGGCCAATTAAAATTCTGTATACAAGATCTGAAGCCCATCTAAGATCTTCCCAACCATGTTTACTTTCAGCCAAGTGGTTAATGACAAACATAATTGAAATTGGAGCACTGGTTCTTAAGAAGCTCACTTGACTTTTCAGGCCAGCTCAGCAAATAATAGCTTGTGGACCATGATTTACTATGATCAGACACACCTTCAACTCTGCAAATAGAGTTTAAACAATACATTGAGGAATCCAGTTTCTCAGCCAATCATATGTCATAATCAACTTTGCGATGCGTAGGCCGATGCCATAATCAATTATGTCATGAATGACTCGATTTAGTCTGTCTTAAATACTTAATAGTGAGTCAGGTTGTATGAATTGTATGGCTTTACTATTTAATAAACAGCATGTTGAATACATTGAAACTAATTTGACTTGGTGCTGTTGCTGCCATAGGCACACAGTCAAATTAGTTTCAAAATATTCAACAGCTTACCTGTATAATTTTCTGGAAACTGAGTCAGGGAGTTCAGGGATCAATTGAACCCAACATGGGGAAATCGTGGGTGGAGCTTACAGATGGATGGGGAATAGCTAAAACTTGATTCCTCGATTACTTTAAGACAAATTAATGAATGAAGGCAGCAATAACCGTAAATAATATTATGCTCAATTTATTCAACATTTTATAATTAGGTGGGCTTTTCTCTGAAAGCCCATGAAATAATACAGAGTTAATAACAGATTATAAGATATATTATCATGTATAACTATCAGCAATGTCATTATATAAAACAGCAAAACCGGCATTTAACGTAATATTTATACAAAACACACATGCCCAGACTCATGCATGCACACACACACAATCAAATATAGCTACATACTCGCACTTATGTTTACATACACACGCATGCACACACAAATGGCTACAAACGAAAATTTATAGCTTCATGCACACAAGCATGCATGCACGAATGAACGCATGCACGCGGACGCCTGTAACTACACACATATGTGAGTGTAACGCACATTCAGCGTGTAACGCACATTCAGGAAATGCACATTCAACAAGAGCTAGAAGCACCTATTATATAACTACACTCAAGCATACATGCATGCATGCACACGCACGCACACAATTATAGCTGCATACACATATATAGATTCACACATAGAACCTGTTAGAGGTGAGAGATAATGCTGAAAACAAACTATCTACAAGTAATATTATCAAACCTATCCTAAATGACCACTGCAATAGAGCAACAAAATGGATCATAGATACACTTGTCTTTATTTTAAAAACTTGTCACAGGACATGCTTCATTAAGAACATGTATCATAAAGAATAATTCTCTTTTAAGCCCACATAATAGACTGGTTTGACTAACAATTATTTAAATCATGCAATTTAACTATGTTAATTAGTCATTAAATCATACTTATTATGTATTCAATACACGTCACAATCCATATACAAGACAACCACCTTTACAGACATAATGATAATCCTCTCTGGTATAGCATAGAGCTCGCAGAAACGCGGAAGATGCAATACAATAAACTAATAAGAAACATACAATCACAAATTACAGACACTCGCCCTCCTGTCTTTGTCACTTAGTAAAATTTTACAGACTACATATTTTAAGTGTTATATCTCTCGACCTACACAAAATTTTGAAAACAATTTGACTGAGAGTTGTTGGTGGTTAAGCCACCAACAACTTTCAAATTGTTTTCAAAATATTCAGCAAGTCAAGCATTTTTGCCCATTGAAATTACTGTCTGGTAGCTTGAGACAGCTAAGATATATAATCAGACCAGTAGGTTCCTAGATAGCTATAGATAAAGATTTAATCCAATCCTGAATCATTTTTATTATCCATATTATGACCAACGTCATGAAATTCTCTTTGAAGGTAAGATCACTTTTTATGTTCAAATTTGTGCTAAATCGGATCAGCAGTATTTTAGATACAGTTCCAGACATGCCAGCACACACACATGAATACAATACCATCTTCTTCATAAGATACAATGGTAATAAAAGCTTCACAAAATTTATATCCATGTATATTATATACACACAATTACTTGAAGTGCCATGGAATGTGTAATCATCATATTAATGTGAAGAGAATGATAGTCTTTAAATACCCGTCAAACAATACACTAACTAATATATTAGGACTGGAGAGTTGTATTTGATCATGTGTAGGATAGAGTCTGGCCAGCATATGAACATTGTAGAGTTGTATTTGATCATGTGTAGGATAGAGTCTGGCCAGCATATGAACATTGTAGAGTTGTATTTGATCATGTGTAGGATAGAGTCTGGCCAGCATATGAACATTGTAGAGTTGTATTTGATCATGTGTAGGATAGAGTCTGGCCAGCATATGGCCATTGTAGAGTTGTATTTGATCATGTGTAGTATGATACTTGAATTATTGTGCTGAAAGTTATAAAAATTAGTTTCATAAATTTCTACATTCAATCAAGCAAATAAAATTATTATGTATTGCCTTCTAATACTTCTGCTGTCAATTTTAGAGGCGTTGCTAAAAGAGTTGCATACCAGCAACAGCTGAATGCAACACAGTTTAAAATTGATACCAGCTAGTCAACAAACAAGACATTGAATATTGTAGACTGACCATTCAGCATTAAAAGGTATACAGCCTACTTATTGTCCATTAAAGGCCAGACTTGTGCCATAATTATGCCTATTGTCCAGTAATCTGGCCAATCAACAAGAATGGACTACAAATGGTGAGGCAGGTGTGCAATTAGCAGGGCATAAGTTAGGTTTTACAAGTTTATACCTTGATTAAAGAATACTTACAGAATTAGTTGTAAACATGTCACAGGTGGAATTTTCCTGTATGCCTTATATTATAATTTATGTAATGTTTGACCAACTGCTTTTAACCATTTCATTCTCTAAGTAACACAAACAATATATACTGACCATATTGGTATCCATGTAGACTCTAATGATTAATTGCTAAAGTAATTTGACTCAGGGTTGTTGCTGTCTAAACAGCAACCACTTTTGATTAAATTATTCTCAAAATAATCATCCAAATCGATAAAATGGTGGTTGGACCGGGTATGTCTAGGTATATTTCCTAGACATACTTTTCCGACCTCTCGAGCCAAGCGAGTGAAATCTACAAACCTTAAGCCAAGCGAGTGAAATCTACAAACCTTAAGCCAAGCGAGTGAAAAATGAGGAACCTTTAGCCAAGTGAACGTGACGAATTATGAACTTTGTGGCAAACGAATTAGAATTTTACCACAACCGTAAATCTGTCTGATCTGCTGTTAAGTGTGAAACATTAAACATGGATTATCGACAATATCACCGCAACCAGCTGACAGTAAACTCGAACCAGAGAGCCAGCATACAGGAACACCATTGCCAAGGATGTGTGTGCAATCACCACTCCGGACCATCCAGTGTGCCAAAAGAACGACCAAGGAGATGGCAGGCCCAGCATGGCAGAAAGACCAACCACTGCAGGAAATGTGGTAAGTGGATAAATGAACCATATCATTTTCATGTCTGTCAAGCTAAGAATAAACAGTGTTACTATTGCCATCGCCAAGGTCATTTGATTAAGTATTGTTATTTCCGATTAAAGGCGGCTCAATCCAACAGTAGAAATAATGCAGGTCATCAGCGACCTGCCACCGCAAATTATCAAAGTGCTAGTCTTAGAATGAAAAACCAAAATGATAAAGCCCAATACTTCAATGCAACAGTAGCAAGACCTCATGTGTTTCAAAATGATCTTGTATATGTTGAGAAATCTAATCATTCGAATTATGAATATAAAAACTTGGCTAAGTCATGCGAATCAAATTCATCACAAAATCGGCTTTCAGGGAACCCAGTTCACACAAATATATCTCAGTCTAATAACACAAATTCACCACCAGTTTTAGCTAGACAAGAATCTCCTAATATAAATACTGAAAGAAAAACAAACAAATGCAAGAAAAAGAATTTCTGTAAAAAGACAAAACAGAATTGTCAACAAAATACTGAATTTGACGCAACCAAATTAGAAAGGGATCAACTACCCTTCAATTCAGTTGATTCTACTCAATTTACAGATCTTATGGAACCAGCATCCACGATTAAAACAGAGTTACAGTCAGTTAAATATCAGTTAAAACAGGCAAAATCTGAGATCAAATGTCAACCAAATCCTGAATCTAAAGAAACTACAGTATCAGCTATTAGTGAATTACCAGTTTCTAAGATTCAAACTGTAGACAGAGAATGTCAAACTGATGATGTCATAACAGAAAATACTAAAGACCCCCAGTATAAACAGAACATGGAAATGGCTGAGTATAGGATAGAATATCTCCTAGAGGAGAGGGATATGAATAGCTCTTTAATTAAGAAACAAGAAATTCAGTTAGTTTCTTTGAAAAATGAAAATGCTAAATTAAAAGAAAATGTGAATAATCAGCAGAATATAGATGAAATAATGCGTTTAAAGTTAGAAATGGATAAACTAAATAAAAACTGGCAGACAGAAATGTCTAAAATGATACAAGAGAAAATGCACTTTGAATGTTTATATGAAAAGCTGTTGCAAGAAAAGCCTTACAATCAAATGGCAAATATCCCCTACAACCATGGCCAATTCTGTAATAATAGGCGATACTGAGTAAGGTTGTTTAGGCTTATCTTGACAGATGTGAAATTATGTTCATGTACTCCACACATTTCTATATCAGCTTGTTCTGGACTGTTATGGCTGGACACCCAGTAGTACAGTCATCTCAGACCCAGAGAAAATGGAACCGGTTACGAACAGTGATATTTCCACACCTCCATGATTATATGAGAATGCATCAGTGTAATTGTTTATATTTGAATCAAGTGATCAGCTATTTATTTATATGATATAATGAGCAACTACACATGAATGTGTATTAATACGGAAATTATATGGTAATTGTGCTTATTCTATTGTTATATTGAATATTAATGTTTCAAATGTTTTGATGCTATGGATGACATTCTTATATATGGAAAGTCAAACTACAACAAACCGTGTTGGAAGTGTTCAAATGTGGAGTGCCTGGAGGCAAACCATATTCAGTGACATTATAATAAATTTATTTTATAAATTTCCTAATGTCAGGGACTGACATTAATTGGAGAGATGGCAAATTATGATACTTGAATTATTGTGCTGAAAGTTATAAAAATTAGTTTCATAAATTTCTACATTCAATCAAGCAAATAAAATTATTATGTATTGCCTTCTAATACTTCTGCTGTCAATTTTAGAGGCGTTGCTAAAAGAGTTGCATACCAGCAACAGCTGAATGCAACACAGTTTAAAATTGATACCAGCTAGTCAACAAACAAGACATTGAATATTGTAGACTGACCATTCAGCATTAAAAGGTATACAGCCTACTTATTGTCCATTAAAGGCCAGACTTGTGCCATAATTATGCCTATTGTCCAGTAATCTGGCCAATCAACAAGAATGGACTACAAATGGTGAGGCAGGTGTGCAATTAGCAGGGCATAAGTTAGGTTTTACAAGTTTATACCTTGATTAAAGAATACTTACAGAATTAGTTGTAAACATGTCACAGGTGGAATTTTCCTGTATGCCTTATATTATAATTTATGTAATGTTTGACCAACTGCTTTTAACCATTTCATTCTCTAAGTAACACAAACAATATATACTGACCATATTGGTATCCATGTAGACTCTAATGATTAATTGCTAAAGTAATTTGACTCAGGGTTGTTGCTGTCTAAACAGCAACCACTTTTGATTAAATTATTCTCAAAATAATCATCCAAATTTACAGGGAATTACTTGCGTAATAATCAGTTTCTGGAACTTGGAAATGAAAGGGATAATTAATTATTTCTATGATGGCTCTCCACCTGCTGTTATGTAAAAGCTATTTCTGTTTATTGACATGGTGATGAATGGGTAAATTTCTGTATAAATGTGAGCTGAAAGTTGTGTGCAGGGAGAGCGAATGACAGAAGAGTGTGTTGGTTCTAACTTGACCACACTAGTAAGACCGGAATAAAACTGTAACTGCTGAATGTATAAGTACAACTGATGATTATTGAACGATGAAATTTTACTGAAAAACAAGTTATTTAACAGTTAGTCTGAGTTGTTGTTCATATTTAAGAAGTAATCAACCAGCTGTGGGGCTGTCAGTCAATCAGCCAACAAGTAGTAATCAGCCAGTCCATCAGTCATACTAAGATAGACATTTATATCAGTCCATTGGGCAGTCCTTCCATCTGCTGACCCACGGTTAGAGCTAAGTTCCCCCCCTGGACAGAAAGGGAGTTACGATAGTAGGATAGAGGTCTTGCCAGCATATGAACATTGTAGAGTTGTATTTGATCATGTGTAGGAGAGTCTGGCCAGCATATGAACATTGTAGAGTTGTATTTGATCATGTGTAGGATAGAGGTCTTGCCAGCATATGGACATTGTAGAGTTGTATTTGATCATGTGTAGGATAGAGTCTGGCCAGCATATGAACATTGTAGAGTTGTATTTGATCATGTGTAGGATAGAGTCTGGCCAGCATATGAACATTGTAGAGTTGTATTTGATCATGTGTAGGATAGAGTCTGGCCAGCATATGGACATTGTAGAGTTGTGTTTGATCATGTGTAGGATAGTCTTGCCAGCATATAAACATTGTAGAGTTGTATTTGATCATGTGTAGGATAGAGGTCTTGCCAGCGTATGGACATTGTAGAGTTGTATTTGATCATGTGTAGGATAGAGTCTGGCCAGCATATGAACATTGTAGAGTTGTATTTGATCATGTGTAGGATAGAGTCTGGCCAGCATATGGACATTGTAGAGTTGTATTTGATCATGTGTAGGATAGAGTCTGGCCAGCATATGAACATTATAGAGTTGTATTTGATCAGGTGTAGGATAGAGTCTGGCCAGCATATGGACATTGTAGAGTTGTATTTGATCATGTGTAGGATAGAGTCTGGCCAGCATATGAACATTGTAGAGTTGTATTTGATCATGTGTAGGAGAGTCTGGCCAGCATATGGACATTGTAGAGTTGTATTTGATCATGTGTAGGATAGAGCTCTGGCCAGCATATGGACATTGTAGAGTTGTATTTGATCATGTGTAGGACATAGTTTTGCCAGCGTATGGACATTGTAGAGTTGTATTTGATCATGTGTAGGATAGAGTCTGCCCAGCATATGGACATTGTAGAGTTGTATTTGATCATGTGTAGGAGTCTGGCCAGCATATGAACATTGTAGAGTTGTATTTGATCATGTGTAGGATAGAGTCTGGCCAGCATATGAACATTGTAGAGTTGTATTTGATCATGTGTAGGATAGAGTCCGGCCAGCATATGAACATTGTAGAGTTGTATTTGATCATGTGTAGGATAGAGGTCTGACCAGCATATGGCCATTGTAGAGTTGTATTTGATCATGTGTAGGATAGAGGTCTTGCCAGCATATGGCCATTGTAGAGTTGTATTTGATCATGTGTAGGATAGTCTGGCCAGCATTTGAACATTGTAGAGTTGTATTTGATCATGTGTAGGATAGAGTCTGGCCAGCATATGAACATTGTAGAGTTGTATTTGATCATGTGTAGGATAGAGTCTGGCCAGCATATGAACATTGTAGAGTTGTATTTGATCATGTGTAGGATAGAGTCTGGCCAGCATATGAACATTGTAGAGTTGTATTTGATCATGTGTAGGATAGAGTCTGGCCAGCATATGAACATTGTAGAGTTGTATTTGATCATGTGTAGGATAGAGTCTGGCCAGCATATGAACATTGTAGAGTTGTATTTGATCATGTGTAGGATAGAGTCTGGCCAGCATATGAACATTGTAGAGTTGTATTTGATCATGTGTAGGATAGAGTCTGGCCAGCATATGAACATTGTAGAGTTGTATTTGATCATGTGTAGGATAGAGTCTGGCCAGCATATGAACATTGTAGAGTTGTATTTGATCAAGTGTAGGATAGAGTCTGGGCAGCATATGAACATTGTAGAGTTGTATTTGATCATGTGTAGGATAGAGTCTGGCCAGCATATGAACATTGTAGAGTTGTATTTGATCATGTGTAGGATAGAGTCTGGCCAGCATATGGACATTGTAGAGTTGTATTTGATCATGTGTAGGATAGAGTCTGGCCAGCATATGAACATTGTAGAGTTGTATTTGATCATGTGTAGGATAGAGTCTGGCCAGCATATGAACATTGTAGAGTTGTATTTGATCATGTGTAGGATAGAGTCTGGCCAGCATATGGACATTGTAGAGTTGTATTTGATCATGTGTAGGATAGAGTCTGGCCAGCATATGAACATTGTAGAGTTGTATTTGATCATGTGTAGGATAGAGTCTGACCAGCATATGAACATTGTAGAGTTGTATTTGATCATGTGTAGGATAGAGTCTGGCCAGCATATGGACATTGTAGAGTTGTATTTGATCATGTGTAGGATAGAGTCTGGCCAGCATATGAACATTGTAGAGTTGTATTTGATCATGTGTAGGATAGAGTCTGGCCAGCATATGGACATTGTAGAGTTGTATTTGATCATGTGTAGGATAGAGTCTGGCCAGCATATGAACATTGTAGAGTTGTATTTGATCATGTGTAGGATAGAGTCTGGCCAGCATATGGACATTGTAGAGTTGTATTTGATCATGTGTAGGATAGAGTCTGGCCAGCATATGAACATTGTAGAGTTGTATTTGATCATGTGTAGGATAGAGTCTGGCCAGCATATGAACATTGTAGAGTTGTATTTGATCATGTGTAGGATAGAGTCTGGCCAGCATATGAACATTGTAGAGTTGTATTTGATCATGTGTAGGATAGAGTCTGGCCAGCATATGAACATTGTAGAGTTGTATTTGATCATGTGTAGGATAGAGTCTGGCCAGCATATGAACATTGTAGAGTTGTATTTGATCATGTGTAGGATAGAGTCTGGCCAGCATATGAACATTGTAGAGTTGTATTTGATCATGTGTAGGATAGAGTCTGGCCAGCATATGAACATTGTAGAGTTGTATTTGATCATGTGTAGGATAGAGTCTGGCCAGCATATGAACATTGTAGAGTTGTATTTGATCATGTGTAGGATAGAGTCTGGCCAGCATATGAACATTGTAGAGTTGTATTTGATCATGTGTAGGATAGAGTCTGGCCAGCATATGAACATTGTAGAGTTGTATTTGATCATGTGTAGGATAGAGTCTGGCCAGCATATGAACATTGTAGAGTTGTATTTGATCATGTGTAGGATAGAGTCTGGCCAGCATATGAACATTGTAGAGTTGTATTTGATCATGTGTAGGATAGAGTCTGGCCAGCATATGAACATTGTAGAGTTGTATTTGATCATGTGTAGGATAGAGTCTGGCCAGCATATGAACATTGTAGAGTTGTATTTGATCATGTGTAGGATAGAGTCTGGCCAGCATATGAACATTGTAGAGTTGTATTTGATCATGTGTAGGATAGAGTCTGGCCAGCATATGAACATTGTAGAGTTGTATTTGATCATGTGTAGGATAGAGTCTGGCCAGCATATGAACATTGTAGAGTTGTATTTGATCATGTGTAGGATAGAGTCTGGCCAGCATATGAACATTGTAGAGTTGTATTTGATCATGTGTAGGATAGAGTCTGGCCAGCATATGAACATTGTAGAGTTGTATTTGATCATGTGTAGGATAGAGTCTGGCCAGCATATGAACATTGTAGAGTTGTATTTGATCATGTGTAGGATAGAGTCTGGCCAGCATATGAACATTGTAGAGTTGTATTTGATCATGTGTAGGATAGAGTCTGGCCAGCATATGAACATTGTAGAGTTGTATTTGATCATGTGTAGGATAGAGTCTGGCCAGCATATGAACATTGTAGAGTTGTATTTGATCATGTGTAGGATAGAGTCTGGCCAGCATATGAACATTGTAGAGTTGTATTTGATCATGTGTAGGATAGAGTCTGGCCAGCATATGAACATTGTAGAGTTGTATTTGATCATGTGTAGGATAGAGTCTGGCCAGCATATGAACATTGTAGAGTTGTATTTGATCATGTGTAGGATAGAGTCTGGCCAGCATATGAACATTGTAGAGTTGTATTTGATCATGTGTAGGATAGAGTCTGGCCAGCATATGAACATTGTAGAGTTGTATTTGATCATGTGTAGGATAGAGTCTGGCCAGCATATGAACATTGTAGAGTTGTATTTGATCATGTGTAGGATAGAGTCTGGCCAGCATATGAACATTGTAGAGTTGTATTTGATCATGTGTAGGATAGAGTCTGGCCAGCATATGAACATTGTAGAGTTGTATTTGATCATGTGTAGGATAGAGTCTGGCCAGCATATGGACATTGTAGAGTTGTATTTGATCATGTGTAGGATAGAGTCTGGCCAGCATATGAACATTGTAGAGTTGTATTTGATCATGTGTAGGATAGAGTCTGGCCAGCATATGGACATTGTAGAGTTGTATTTGATCATGTGTAGGATAGAGTCTGGCCAGCATATGAACATTGTAGAGTTGTATTTGATCATGTGTAGGATAGAGTCTGGCCAGCATATGAACATTGTAGAGTTGTATTTGATCATGTGTAGGATAGAGTCTGGCCAGCATATGAACATTGTAGAGTTGTATTTGATCATGTGTAGGATAGAGTCTGGCCAGCATATGAACATTGTAGAGTTGTATTTGATCATGTGTAGGATAGAGTCTGGCCAGCATATGAACATTGTAGAGTTGTATTTGATCATGTGTAGGATAGAGTCTGGCCAGCATATGAACATTGTAGAGTTGTATTTGATCATGTGTAGGATAGAGTCTGGCCAGCATATGAACATTGTAGAGTTGTATTTGATCATGTGTAGGATAGAGTCTGGCCAGCATATGAACATTGTAGAGTTGTATTTGATCATGTGTAGGATAGAGTCTGGCCAGCATATGAACATTGTAGAGTTGTATTTGATCATGTGTAGGATAGAGTCTGGCCAGCATATGAACATTGTAGAGTTGTATTTGATCATGTGTAGGATAGAGTCTGGCCAGCATATGAACATTGTAGAGTTGTATTTGATCATGTGTAGGATAGAGTCTGGCCAGCATATGAACATTGTAGAGTTGTATTTGATCATGTGTAGGATAGAGTCTGGCCAGCATATGAACATTGTAGAGTTGTATTTGATCATGTGTAGGATAGAGTCTGGCCAGCATATGGACATTGTAGAGTTGTATTTGATCATGTGTAGGATAGAGTCTGGCCAGCATATGAACATTGTAGAGTTGTATTTGATCATGTGTAGGATAGAGTCTGGCCAGCATATGAACATTGTAGAGTTGTATTTGATCATGTGTAGGATAGAGTCTGGCCAGCATATGAACATTGTAGAGTTGTATTTGATCATGTGTAGGATAGAGTCTGGCCAGCATATGAACATTGTAGAGTTGTATTTGATCATGTGTAGGATAGAGTCTGGCCAGCATATGAACATTGTAGAGTTGTATTTGATCATGTGTAGGATAGAGTCTGGCCAGCATATGAACATTGTAGAGTTGTATTTGATCATGTGTAGGATAGAGTCTGGCCAGCATATGAACATTGTAGAGTTGTATTTGATCATGTGTAGGATAGAGTCTGGCCAGCATATGAACATTGTAGAGTTGTATTTGATCATGTGTAGGATAGAGTCTGGCCAGCATATGAACATTGTAGAGTTGTATTTGATCATGTGTAGGATAGAGTCTGGCCAGCATATGAACATTGTAGAGTTGTATTTGATCATGTGTAGGATAGAGTCTGGCCAGCATATGGACATTGTAGAGTTGTATTTGATCATGTGTAGGATAGAGTCTGGCCAGCATATGGACATTGTAGAGTTGTATTTGATCATGTGTAGGATAGAGTCTGGCCAGCATATGGACATTGTAGAGTTGTATTTGATCATGTGTAGGATAGAGTCTGGCCAGCATATGAACATTGTAGAGTTGTATTTGATCATGTGTAGGATAGAGTCTGGCCAGCATATGAACATTGTAGAGTTGTATTTGATCATGTGTAGGATAGAGTCTGGCCAGCATATGGACATTGTAGAGTTGTATTTGATCATGTGTAGGATAGAGTCTGGCCAGCATATGGACATTGTAGAGTTGTATTTGATCATGTGTAGGATAGAGTCTGGCCAGCATATGGACATTGTAGAGTTGTATTTGATCATGTGTAGGATAGAGTCTGGCCAGCATATGAACATTGTAGAGTTGTATTTGATCATGTGTAGGATAGAGTCTGGCCAGCATATGGACATTGTAGAGTTGTATTTGATCATGTGTAGGATAGAGTCTGGCCAGCATATGAACATTGTAGAGTTGTATTTGATCATGTGTAGGATAGAGTCTGGCCAGCATATGAACATTGTAGAGTTGTATTTGATCATGTGTAGGATAGAGTCTGGCCAGCATATGAACATTGTAGAGTTGTATTTGATCATGTGTAGGATAGAGTCTGGCCAGCATATGAACATTGTAGAGTTGTATTTGATCATGTGTAGGATAGAGTCTGGCCAGCATATGGACATTGTAGAGTTGTATTTGATCATGTGTAGGATAGAGTCTGGCCAGCATATGGACATTGTAGAGTTGTATTTGATCATGTGTAGGATAGAGTCTGGCCAGCATATGAACATTGTAGAGTTGTATTTGATCATGTGTAGGATAGAGTCTGGCCAGCATATGGACATTGTAGAGTTGTATTTGATCATGTGTAGGATAGAGTCTGGCCAGCATATGAACATTGTAGAGTTGTATTTGATCATGTGTAGGATAGAGTCTGGCCAGCATATGAACATTGTAGAGTTGTATTTGATCATGTGTAGGATAGAGTCTGGCCAGCATATGGACATTGTAGAGTTGTATTTGATCATGTGTAGGATAGAGTCTGGCCAGCATATGAACATTGTAGAGTTGTATTTGATCATGTGTAGGATAGAGTCTGGCCAGCATATGGACATTGTAGAGTTGTATTTGATCATGTGTAGGATAGAGTCTGGCCAGCATATGAACATTGTAGAGTTGTATTTGATCATGTGTAGGATAGAGTCTGGCCAGCATATGAACATTGTAGAGTTGTATTTGATCATGTGTAGGATAGAGTCTGGCCAGCATATGAACATTGTAGAGTTGTATTTGATCATGTGTAGGATAGAGTCTGGCCAGCATATGAACATTGTAGAGTTGTATTTGATCATGTGTAGGATAGAGTCTGGCCAGCATATGGACATTGTAGAGTTGTATTTGATCATGTGTAGGATAGAGTCTGGCCAGCATATGAACATTGTAGAGTTGTATTTGATCATGTGTAGGATAGAGTCTGGCCAGCATATGGACATTGTAGAGTTGTATTTGATCATGTGTAGGATAGAGTCTGGCCAGCATATGAACATTGTAGAGTTGTATTTGATCATGTGTAGGATAGAGTCTGGCCAGCATATGGACATTGTAGAGTTGTATTTGATCATGTGTAGGATAGAGTCTGGCCAGCATATGAACATTGTAGAGTTGTATTTGATCATGTGTAGGATAGAGTCTGGCCAGCATATGAACATTGTAGAGTTGTATTTGATCATGTGTAGGATAGAGTCTGGCCAGCATATGAACATTGTAGAGTTGTATTTGATCATGTGTAGGATAGAGTCTGGCCAGCATATGAACATTGTAGAGTTGCATTTGATCATGTGTAGGATAGAGTCTGGCCAGCATATGAACATTGTAGAGTTGTATTTGATCATGTGTAGGATAGAGTCTGGCCAGCATATGAACATTGTAGAGTTGTATTTGATCATGTGTAGGATAGAGTCTGGCCAGCATATGAACATTGTAGAGTTGTATTTGATCATGTGTAGGATAGAGTCTGGCCAGCATATGAACATTGTAGTTGTATTTGATCATGTGTAGGATAGAGTCTGACCAGCATATGAACATTGTAGAGTTGTATTTGATCATGTGTAGGATAGAGTCTGGCCAGCATATGAACATTGTAGAGTTGTATTTGATCATGTGTAGGATAGAGTCTGGCCAGCATATGAACATTGTAGAGTTGTATTTGATCATGTGTAGGATAGAGTCTGGCCAGCATATGAACATTGTAGAGTTGTATTTGATCATGTGTAGGATAGAGTCTGGCCAGCATATGAACATTGTAGAGTTGTATTTGATCATGTGAAGGATAGAGTCTGGCCAGCATATGAACATTGTAGAGTTGTATTTGATCATGTGTAGGATAGAGTCTGGCCAGCATATGGACATTGTAGAGTTGTATTTGATCATGTGTAGGATAGAGTCTGGCCAGCATATGGACATTGTAGAGTTGTATTTGATCATGTGTAGGATAGAGTCTGGCCAGCATATGAACATTGTAGAGTTGTATTTGATCATGTGTAGGATAGAGTCTGGCCAGCATATGGACATTGTAGAGTTGTATTTGATCATGTGTAGGATAGAGTCTGGCCAGCATATGGACATTGTAGAGTTGTATTTGATCATGTGTAGGATAGAGTCTGGCCAGCATATGGACATTGTAGAGTTGTATTTGATCATGTGTAGGATAGAGTCTGGCCAGCATATGAACATTGTAGAGTTGTATTTGATCATGTGTAGGAGAGTCTGGCCAGCATATGGACATTGTAGAGTTGTATTTGATCATGTGTAGGATAGAGTCTGGCCAGCATATGAACATTGTAGAGTTGTATTTGATCATGTGTAGGATAGAGTCTGGCCAGCATATGAACATTGTAGAGTTGTATTTGATCATGTGTAGGATAGTCTGGCCAGCATATGGACATTGTAGAGTTGTATTTGATCATGTGTAGGATAGAGTCTGGCCAGCATATGAACATTGTAGAGTTGTATTTGATCATGTGTAGGATAGAGTCTGGCCAGCATATGGACATTGTAGAGTTGTATTTGATCATGTGTAGGATAGAGTCTGGCCAGCATATGAACATTGTAGAGTTGTATTTGATCATGTGTAGGATAGAGTCTGGCCAGCATATGGACATTGTAGAGTTGTATTTGATCATGTGTAGGATAGAGTCTGGCCAGCATATGAACATTGTAGAGTTGTATTTGATCATGTGTAGGATAGAGTCTGGCCAGCATATGGACATTGTAGAGTTGTATTTGATCATGTGTAGGATAGAGTCTGGCCAGCATATGAACATTGTAGAGTTGTATTTGATCATGTGTAGGATAGAGTCTGGCCAGCATATGAACATTGTAGAGTTGTATTTGATCATGTGTAGGATAGAGTCTGGCCAGCATATGAACATTGTAGTTGTATTTGATCATGTGTAGGATAGAGTCTGACCAGCATATCAACATTGTAGAGTTGTATTTGATCATGTGTAGGATAGAGTCTGGCCAGCATATGAACATTGTAGAGTTGTATTTGATCATGTGTAGGATAGAGTCTGGCCAGCATATGAACATTGTAGAGTTGTATTTGATCATGTGTAGGATAGAGTCTGGCCAGCATATGAACATTGTAGAGTTGTATTTGATCATGTGTAGGATAGAGTCTGGCCAGCATATGAACATTGTAGTTGTATTTGATCATGTGTAGGATAGAGTCTGACCAGCATATGAACATTGTAGAGTTGTATTTGATCATGTGTAGGATAGAGTCTGGCCAGCATATGAACATTGTAGAGTTGTATTTGATCATGTGTAGGATAGAGTCTGACCAGCATATGAACATTGTAGAGTTGTATTTGATCATGTGTAGGATAGAGTCTGGCCAGCATATGAACATTGTAGAGTTGTATTTGATCATGTGAAGGATAGAGTCTGGCCAGCATATGGACATTGTAGAGTTGTATTTGATCATGTGTAGGATAGAGTTTGGCCAGCATATGGACATTGTAGAGTTGTATTTGATCATGTGTAGGATAGAGTCTGGCCAGCATATGGACATTGTAGAGTTGTATTTGATCATGTGTAGGATAGAGTCTGGCCAGCATATGAACATTGTAGAGTTGTATTTGATCATGTGTAGGAGAGTCTGGCCAGCATATGGACATTGTAGAGTTGTATTTGATCATGTGTAGGATAGAGTCTGGCCAGCATATGAACATTGTAGAGTTGTATTTGATCATGTGTAGGATAGAGTCTGGCCAGCATATGAACATTGTAGAGTTGTATTTGATCATGTGTAGGATAGTCTGGCCAGCATATGGACATTGTAGAGTTGTATTTGATCATGTGTAGGATAGAGTCTGGCCAGCATATGAACATTGTAGAGTTGTATTTGATCATGTGTAGGATAGAGTCTGGCCAGCATATGGACATTGTAGAGTTGTATTTGATCATGTGTAGGATAGAGTCTGGCCAGCATATGAACATTGTAGAGTTGTATTTGATCATGTGTAGGATAGAGTCTGGCCAGCATATGAACATTGTAGAGTTGTATTTGATCATGTGTAGGATAGAGTCTGGCCAGCATATGAACATTGTAGAGTTGTATTTGATCATGTGTAGGATAGAGTCTGGCCAGCATATGGACATTGTAGAGTTGTATTTGATCATGTGTAGGATAGAGTCTGGCCAGCATATGGACATTGTAGAGTTGTATTTGATCATGTGTAGGATAGAGTCTGGCCAGCATATGGACATTGTAGAGTTGTATTTGATCATGTGTAGGATAGAGTCTGGCCAGCATATGGACATTGTAGAGTTGTATTTGATCATGTGTAGGATAGAGTCTGGCCAGCATATGGACATTGTAGAGTTGTATTTGATCATGTGTAGGAGAGTCTGGCCAGCATATGGACATTGTAGAGTTGTATTTGATCATGTGTAGAATAGAGTCTGGCCAGCATATGGACATTGTAGAGTTGTATTTGATCATGTGTAGGATAGAGTCTGGCCAGCATATGGACATTGTAGAGTTGTATTTGATCATGTGTAGGATAGAGTCTGGCCAGCATATGGACATTGTAGAGTTGTATTTGATCATGTGTAGGATAGAGTCTGGCCAGCATATGAACATTGTAGAGTTGTATTTGATCATGTGTAGGATAGAGTCTGGCCAGCATATGGACATTGTAGAGTTGTATTTGATCATGTGTAGGATAGAGTCTGGCCAGCATATGAACATTGTAGAGTTGTATTTGATCATGTGTAGGATAGAGTCTGGCCAGCATATGGACATTGTAGAGTTGTATTTGATCATGTGTAGGATAGAGTCTGGCCAGCATATGAACATTGTAGAGTTGTATTTGATCATGTGTAGGATAGAGTCTGGCCAGCATATGAACATTGTAGAGTTGTATTTGATCATGTGTAGGATAGAGTCTGGCCAGCATATGAACATTGTAGTTGTATTTGATCATGTGTAGGATAGAGTCTGACCAGCATATGAACATTGTAGAGTTGTATTTGATCATGTGTAGGATAGAGTCTGGCCAGCATATGAACATTGTAGAGTTGTATTTGATCATGTGTAGGATAGAGTCTGGCCAGCATATGAACATTGTAGAGTTGTATTTGATCATGTGTAGGATAGAGTCTGACCAGCATATGAACATTGTAGAGTTGTATTTGATCATGTGTAGGATAGAGTCTGGCCAGCATATGAACATTGTAGAGTTGTATTTGATCATGTGTAGGATAGAGTCTGGCCAGCATATGGACATTGTAGAGTTGTATTTGATCATGTGTAGGATAGAGTCTGGCCAGCATATGAACATTGTAGAGTTGTATTTGATCATGTGTAGGATAGAGTCTGGCCAGCATATGAACATTGTAGTTGTATTTGATCATGTGTAGGATAGAGTCTGACCAGCATATGAACATTGTAGAGTTGTATTTGATCATGTGTAGGATAGAGTCTGGCCAGCATATGAACATTGTAGAGTTGTATTTGATCATGTGTAGGATAGAGTCTGGCCAGCATATGAACATTGTAGAGTTGTATTTGATCATGTGTAGGATAGAGTCTGACCAGCATATGAACATTGTAGAGTTGTATTTGATCATGTGTAGGATAGAGTCTGGCCAGCATATGGACATTGTAGAGTTGTATTTGATCATGTGTAGGAGAGTCTGGCCAGCATATGGACATTGTAGAGTTGTATTTGATCATGTGTAGGAGAGTCTGGCCAGCATATGGACATTGTAGAGTTGTATTTGATCATGTGTAGGAGAGTCTGGCCAGCATATGGACATTGTAGAGTTGTATTTGATCATGTGTAGGAGAGTCTGGCCAGCATATGGACATTGAGAAAACAGAAATTTCAATCTTCTTGACCAAGTTTAATTATTAACTCTTTCAGCGATGAATCACCCATATCCCATTTTAACAATATCATACAGGAAAACTGTTGAATAATTTGAAATTGGTTTGATTGGAAGCCTAAGACAGCAAAATCAAATCAATTTTGAAAACATTCACCAGAATAAGTTTTATATTGTAAGGATTATACTTTAGAGATTTGTTGTTGAAAGGATTAAAGGATTAACCTCACAACTTTAGTGACGGACAGGTTTGACTGTCGTATGTTTCCATGCTGGGAACATTTGTGTGTAAAATTAAGACTTTAACCATCAAATTTGTTCAAGAAAATTTTAATTTCCTCCTAGTAACTGCCCATTTACAGACAAAGAGAAGACTATCTTTTGAAAATTTACCACTGGAATGACTGGCTCGGTTAGCGAGCCATGCATTTCAGTTGTAAATTTTCAAAAATGTCTTCTCTTGGTCTGCAAATGAACATTTCCTAAGACCACTGCTGAAGACATTTTTGGCCGGTTTGGGTGTGTAAGAGTACTAAAGAAAACAATTACCATGAGATGCCCAAGCGGTGATAACAACAAACTATATATTCCACTAAATTCATTCACAGCTATTACAGGTGAACTATTGCCTTTATATTGCTTTACCGCTGCATCATAGGCAGCTCTGTTAGAAAGGTTAGGAGTTTACCAGACTGACGAGGTGACATATATAACAGTTGTAAGTTGCACCTAACAAATTCCATGAAATCTATACTTATATGTAAATATTAACACTTATCACACTGATGTCAATATTATTTTTTTTCAAATTAAATTAAAATACGAACCGGTGTTAATTTTTCAACAGATTTGGTCGAAGATGTTGCAACACGTAGACAGCAGTCGTCCACCAAAATTGTTAAAAAATGGACACCAGTTTCTTTGCCATTTACACACTAAAAGATAGAATATTGACATCAAAGTCGCAAGGATTAAGAAGACAATAGATGGATCCATTTCTATCTTTGCCCTGCCTATTGACTTATGCTGCAATCGGGGCATCGGGACATTTTGAAAACCTTTTACATTCTACGTAATTCTCAGATGCCCGATGCCAGGACATTTCGAGTAGCGCTCGGCAAATATGAACTAATTTGCGTCCAGAATGCAAAGATTGGTTCTGACTCAAAAGAATTCATGATATATACTATTAACTGGTCAAAGTTGAAAGCTCTACCTATAGGGCAATATATGCTGGTATTGGTCTGCACAAAATCTACATTTATATACTGCCATTTATACATTGTTTCCTAGACTGGTAATAACTAGGCCTATGATGCTGACATCAAAGTGCTCACATACAAGCTTATGTTCGGAAAGGTGGGCAGAAAATAGGAGCTCTTTTAGACGTATTTCTATCTAGAATATTCTATTCCAAATGAAAATATTTTTAAAAAGTTCTTTCCCATCGCATTCTGTGCACGATATGCTTATGATGTAATTAATATATATATATATATATATATATATATATATATATATATATATATAACAACTGACATATTTGTGCTATGACATCAGTTAGCAGGCGAGATATTTTAATTGTGATGCAGTTGAAAAGCAACACATTTTGATTATGTCAGTTGAAACGTGATTGATTGACAGATTGGTTCCATGATTAACTAAATTTATCAATATACAGCACAGCATGAGCACAAATATATACACAAGGATTTTAAAAAGATATACAGAATAAGGTACTATTATATAACAATATATACAATAAATAAACTGAGTATATTATGGTATGGAATGACGAAAACTAGCGAATATGATATTGTTAGACACAGCCAGATAGGATACAGTCAAATTACATGAAATAAAAACACCAAAAAATCTTACCAACAAACAAACAGGATAGAATTCAATATGGAGGCTGGCTTAGGTAGCTAAACCTGTTTAATTATTTCCCGGTTTAAACCTGTATAATTTAGACTACCTTAATGAATTGTATTTCCATAAAGATCATCTAACACAAAGGTAAATACTATCTTTTAAAGTAAATATAATCATAAAGCATAAAGTGCTGAAGGATGTTAGCAGATTCACAAAGGTTAATCCAGGTAACAAAACAGATAATAAATTTGAATAGGAGGCCCAACGACCAGTAACACTCACCTGGACAATTAGAATTTGAATCATTTACATTTAACTAGACATGGATAATTTTAAGAAAATCCAAGTCTACAAACATAGGATCGTTCGAAGTTTTATTTGAAATCGATCCATTGATTTAGTAGTAGCGATTTAAAGGTTTAGAAAATTTTAGAAAATACAAGATGATCACCAAAAAACAAGACCACTCAAAATTCTGAATGAAAGTTCTGGAGTCTATCGTGATAGAATCGGTCTATCCAAATAGGCGGACATACATTTTAACCCATTTCCAAAAATTGACCAATAAAAATTCTTGTTTGATACAGAGCCAAGGGCCAGGAATGCTGACCACACAATCAGGTTGAACTTTAGGTTTCATCCAGCCAATAGAAAGATACAATATGCCAATCAAACCAAAAATTTTGATTGGTCCACGACAACCATGTTTTATCAAGGATCAAGTTCTCTCGAACAATCTTTAATCACCCTTAGTTTTCGATTAAATTAAATCCAATGCGTTTCAGCCTGATCCGTGCAGCAGTTCATTTTGGAGACAAGATGGCCACCGGAACAAGCGTTCAATGAGTAACATTTCAAAGTTCGATTTCCAGCCATTTTTCAGAAAATTCAAGATGGCCACCGAACCAATTGACGATTAAAAATTCTGTATCCAAGACATGAAGCACATTAGTCTAGTGGCCTACCAGCCGAGTGTGCTTGAAATCGTTCAAGCGGTTAATGAGGAGTATGATTTTAACTGACTTTTTGAAATTTTTAGAAAATCCAAGTTGGACACCGGAAAAATTGACCCATCAAAATTCTGTACACGGTAAAACTTCTGAAACCTATCAGCCTAGGATCTTTCCAGCCAAGTCTGGTTGAAATTGCCCAAGCAGTTAAAGAAGAGTAGCGCTTTAAACGATTTCCCTCCATTTTCCAGAAAATTCAAGATGGCCACCAAAAAAATTGATCAATCAAAATTATGTATGCAAATTCTGAAGCATGCCACTTTAGAGTCCTAACAAACAAGTTTGCTTGAAATTGGCCAAGTGGTTAATGAGGATTAGGCTTTTAGCCGATTTCCAGATATTTTCAGAAAATCCAAGATGGCCACCAGAAAAATTGACCAATCCAAATTCTGTACACATTTTCTGAAACCTACCAGCCTAGTATCCTTCCAGCCAAGTCTGGTCGACATTAACCAAGCAGTTAATGAGGAGTAGCATCTTAAATGATTTCCCACCATTTTTTCTAGAAAATCCAAGACAGCCGCCGGAAATATTGACCAATTAGAATTCTTGTTGGAAGTGTTGAAGCAAATTTTCGGAAAATCCAAGATGACCACCAGAAAAATTGACCAATCAAAATTCTGAATATACGTTCTGGAGCCTACCACCATAGGAGGCTTCCAGCCAAATTTGGTTGAAATCGGTCAACGCATAAATGAGATGCGATTTGATGGATGGATGATGGATGACGGACGGATGACAGACAGCTGCCATGGCATAAGCTCACTTGGCCCCAGGTGAGCTAATAATGTGGTTTAAAACATAAATGACGTCACAAACATTGCAAAAAATTAGGCTTTTAGATTTAAATCGTATCATAAAGTCAGAATGGAAGTATTCCGAGATAATCTTAAATTGAGTGTAGCTACAAAGTCCATTCAAAGAGAACAGATTCTTTCAGAGAGAGTGCACTCACATATGGATGACAAATATAATTCTCTTTATTAGTCTTGGTTAAGTAATGATGACCATGTGACAACTTGATGATGATAATGTATTTTGACTTGGTGCTGTTGTGGTCTATGGCAGCAACAGCTCTCAGTCAAATTAGTTTCAAAATATTCAATAGAATGTTTATTAAATAGTAGACATACAATTTGTACAACTTGACAGACTATTAAGCATTTGTGACAGACCAAATCACATCATCCATGACATAATTGTATTTGATTATGACATCAGCCTACATGTGCCGTAGCTGATTGACATCATATGACCGACTGAGAGACTGGATTCCTCTATTGAATTCCACCCACAGAGTATATAAACACTGATGTTCAAAGGGAAGCTACTCCTTGAAGAACAACTAAAGACAAAACTATTACTGCTTAATTGTAATGGTGTAATGGTCAATTGCAACATTTGCTGGCCAAGAGACTATTTTTTTTTAATGTACCACTGGAATGACTGACTTGGTTATGGAGCTAGTCATTAAAAATTGATTTCTCCAGGTCTGCAAATGGACATACAGTGTGCTATACATAGCAGTCAAAACCTATAACATGAGACCACTGCCATTATTAAATACATACACGCTCAGTATCACTCAAAAACTTAAGAAATGTCCATCTAACAAGCCAGTAATTCCAATGGGAAATTTTCAAAAATAGTCTTGTCTTCTGCAAATGTGCATTTTCTATGAGAAAAATGAAATTTTCTTAAAGCAATCTGAGCATTAAAGTGTTAATAGATTGAACTATGAATAAATAGAACTAACATAACAATTAAAAATATTATGGTTAATCAATAAGGGCTGAATGTCTGTGTAAACAAAATTAATTAATCTCTGGTAATATTTTTATTTTATATATCCATTCTAATGTACTAAAAAAGATGGAGATTATCTATTATAGAACTGGACTCAGTACTGTGAGTGTGCGTCCATGCATCTGTGCGTGCGAGTGTGTGTATGCCACTTCAAGGATTTAAGACCAGACTATATAAAACGTCGAAGCGAGTCTGCGACGGCCAGGGTTTCCCCTAGAAATTTTGAAAATTAGATACCATCTCATGCATTCTGAATGATAACCACTTTTTATATGAATGGTGAATTGCATTAATCTGAATGACAGATGGCACCGCTGATATAAAAATTACTAAACAAAAGCTAGGTACAAGTACACATATTGATGCAAGGCATCACTGGTAAATAGTGTGCCCGGAGGGTATTATAATTCTGAGAATAAACTCAACTGTTTCATGAAAAAATGAAGTTATATAAGCATACAAGCCACTGATGACAAAAACATATGCGGGCAATAAACACAAAAAGAAGGAATATTTCTTGCAAAAAGATATGGGCTAGGAAAAGCAGCTTATATTTTTGGTCAGTCCAACAATTTTTCCATCCATCCTTTTTCTCCAGGCCAAACTCCTTAACAGAGAGAGGAACAGACAAGACAAAATTAAGAGCAGCCAGTGATGAGAAAAACAGAGCGTAAGAGATCAAATTTGCGTCATTAGGTATCAACAACTTGTAAAGATAAAGAAATCAACAGAACTAGCAACCCAGTCAGTAGAAAATCAGCACAAGAAGCAGTACAGACCCTGACACCCATTCAAACATATTAAAGAAGACTGTAAAGAATATTTTAACCCTAATTCTTGAGACCGTCTTAAAGAGACGTGAAGAGCTTATTACCCGGAAATATATTGGTGAAATATACACTGCAATGCTAGTGAAATGCACAAAGCAAGTATATTTTTGATGCAATACAGGACCCAGATCTGTACCGACAGATAACCTTTTCAACAAAATTAAGTGGCCAGGATAGAACCAATACCGTGAACCTAGTTTTCTCCAACGAAAATGATATAGTAGAAAACATTCTGACTGAAGACCCAGTGGGAAACAGCCACAACATCGTGATCTGTTTCATTTAGCTATCATATCTATGTCACCTATTAAACGATATCTTTACTGGAAACAGTGACAAACTATTAAATCAAATATTTTTGCTAGACAAAAAGGCCAAAAACCGTTGTAATGATGATGATCTTGTTGACCATATGTACAAATATTAGGGTATTAGCCTGATAAATCAGGTTCTATCAGTACCGGCTAATAATATGGGATATATAGAAATATTTTCACATTACTATAATAAATACTTGGTGGTAGAATTATTACAATATTTCGAACAGCATCTTGGATTTTGGATCATTGTCGATTTCAATAGGCTTCTTCCGCAGACCTAGTCCAACCACTCTATGGTTTCAAATTTTCAAGATGGCCACCGGTGACTGGCGGCCATCTTGGATTTCGGATCATTGTCAATTTCGATAGGTTTCTTCCCCAGACTCTAACCACTCCATGAAGTTTCAAAGCGATCCGATAAACGGTAACAGAGTTATCATCCGGAAACCAATTTTCAAGATGGACGCCGGTGGCTGGCGGCCATCGTGGATTTCGGATCATCGTTGATTTCAATAGGTTTCTTCCCCAGACCTAGTCCAACCACCCTATTAAATTTCGATGCGATCCGACAAACGGTAACAGAGTTATCATTCGGAAACCAATTTTCAAGATGGACGCCGGTGGCTGGTGGCCATCTTGGATTTCGGATCATCATCGATTTCGATAGGTTTCTTCCCAAGACCAAGTCCAAACATCCTATGAAGTTTCAATGCGATCCGACAAACGGTAAGGGAGTTATCATCCGGAAACCATTCTGCCACCCACCCACCCGCCTGGACGGACGACAGCATTACATAATACCCCGTCAAACTTTTTGGCGGGGTATAAAAATGGGCTGAAATCCAAGATGGCCACCGGTCAAATTAGCCGATCGGCTTCATTTGAACAAACTTGGATCCCTAAGCCCTAAGGATGCTTCCTGACAAATATAATTGAAATCCCCCTAGTCGTTCTCCAGAAGAAGACATTTCAAATTTCCCATTGCTTTAGTATGGGCACCAAACCATTTATCCGACAGTTTTGAAAATGGCAAATTTGAGATCAGAATACCCAAAAAACACATATAACACCAATTTCGTCCTCAAAACCATCAAATAAAAAAATCCAATATGGCTGCCAAACATGCTATATTTTGATTGGCCCATGCCGGCCATGCTTTCTGACGGTTCAAATTCCCTTGAACAAACTTTCTTGACCCGTAATCCCTAATCATATCTGCCAAATTTCGACCCGATCAGTTCAGCGGTTCTAGAGAAGTTGTTTTCGCTAAAACTATGTCAACCAAGATGGCCGCCGAACCATTTGACCAATCAAGTTCCCTTGAACAAACTTGGTTCAGCTCTTGCCATAGATCATATTTCATGAGTTTTGCATCAATCCCCATAATGGTTTCGGAGATTTTTAAAGATGTTTCCTAAAATCGGCCGAAATCCAAGATGGCCGCCGGCCAAATTGGTCGATCGGCTTCATTTGAACAAACTTGAATTCCTATGTCCTAAGGATGCTTCTTGCCGAATAATAGAAAAAGCGGCCCAGTTGTTCTTGAGAAGAAGTCGTTTAAAGGAAAAGTTGACGGATGGACGACAGACGGACACACGATGGACGGTCGCCACGGCATAAGCTCACTTGGCCTTTCAGGCCAGGTGAGCTAATAATGTATCACTGAGCCAGTCATTACAGTGGTTAATTTTCACAAGTAGTCTTCTCTTTTTATGCAAATGAACATTTCACAGGAACACTGCAGAAGCCGCTTTTGGCTGACTTGAGTGTGAAAAGGGAAAGTAAATGAGAACAGGTATACTTGATTAAGCTTTGGTTAAAATGTAATAAATGCCATTATTTTGTCCTAATATTTACAAATAAATATAACCTGCATTAGAATTTACTTTATGTAACAACATATAGTATAAGTCAACTATCCAGGTTCATCTGTCAGTGATGCCACTATCTCATGATACGTAAATGAAAAAAGCAAATAAAAATTTGTTACAATTTGATTTTAAATATGCAAAATTCTTTCATTAAGTAAATTATAAATAATGTGTACTATGCATATAACTCTCAATTAAGTTATATAAAACAACGAATAAATGTGAAGCCGGTTAAGAGCCTTCTACCAAACCTGTCAGTGACATAGCTTTCCTTGAACAAGAAAGGCAATGGCGTGCATAGGCTAATGGTGTGTTAACCCTTGAACTCTCACACACAAAAAACAACAAGTTCTTGATGATCGTCTGCCGAATATTATATGAGCGTTCCTGTACAGTCGACCTGAAATTGAGACACTGGAATTTCAAGGGTTAAATAATGACATCATAATACTGGTTATTTTTTTACTTCCGGATCCCAATTATTACCACTAAATATATAACTTTGTTGGACCCTGAAAGAACAAAATGCATTGTCGTGAGGTCACACTTAAGAAGTCCATATCAAACTTGTGTGACCGTAAGATCAGAATCATGGATGTACACAGGATTTTGCTTTATTTGTATGGGAATGCCAATCATTGTTTCTTGATCTGTATATGTTGTGTCAAGGGGAATTTATAACTGTAACTGACAATCATACATCTGAAGTAAAACTGTCATGTATTCCCGCTGATCGCATGTTAAACTTTTGATAATGGACTCGGGTAATCGCCAACTAGTTACGTTCTCACTGCTCTGGAAGAATAAACATCCACGGGTTGAGGCTACGCGGTTTAAATGTATCGACCATCCTTCAGGAAGATCTGTTTGATCAATTTTCAGACCACAGACACAATAACCTGGCTTCTCTGTTGTTGACAAAATGGCAATGAGGTTTTTTGACTGGTCAATGTCATTCGGTGACACTGTTGAGTATTTAGGGGCCAAATCACCTTCAATTTCTCTGGAGTCAATTGGCAGGGGAGGTAATGGGCGCTCCTTAACATTACTTGGATGCCAGCGTTGTGCAATATTGCCATGGTTGACTGAACTGTTAACTGTAGCTCTCTGAGCGGGAGTGGTTGTGGGCATACTTTGAGTGCGCCCTACTTTTGCAGAGGAATCACTGCTACTACTATTGGGGCACTGAATAGGTGCAAGAGTGGGCTTATAGCCTTTGTTGTGGGACCTGGTAGCTGGCCCTTTGAATGCAGATGCATGAGGTAACTGTCTTTCATTCATTCGACTAACATTCAACATATGATTAGATCCATGACTCGCAGGAGATCGGCTTGCTGGATCACTCGTACGCCGTCTTTCTCGACAAATCGACCTCTGAAACCTTACATTCGTAACCTTTTCCTCATTACTGATATCAGTTCTTGCGTAATACTTAATCAGGTCTGCCAAGCTGTCAAATGGTTTATCTGCAATGAGGAAGAATCCCGACTGATTGAAGAATATGTTCATATGGCGCACATCTCCCCTGGAAACCCTTATAAAAGGAAAAAAAGCAGAAATGTTCTAATAATTCAACAATTGACATTTGACATGAAATTTAAAACAAGTTTCCATTTCCCTAGAGACATGAGATATGATTTGTTTCAGAAAACGCAGGATACCGAAATGAAATGATTGTGTTGATAACAAGCTGACATGGTTTATAGTTAGTGATGAATGACATAAAGTTAATTCTTCAATTAAGATAGAATTTATGCTACCAATGACTTCAACTAGGCTTGCGCGATTACGTGATTAAATCAGAAATTGTGAATATGTTTTAAATCGTGAATTTATATGATTAAAAGTTATATAATCGAATAGTTGTGAATATTTTCTATTACATAAAATATTTCAAAACCCAACTTTCAATTACTTTTTAATGTGATCGGTCATGAAAAATGACATTTTGCTTAGTGAATGTATGTCAATGTATGTGGTAGGCATTCCAGTAATACGTTTTTTTAAATCGTCTTCTCTTGCCCTGCAAATGGACTTTTCTAAACACCATTGCAATTTTCGTCATTGATATTCCTTTGTTGTTGTCTTTTTAATATTTTTAGCTAAGCTGATTAATCGAGTAATCACGATTATTTTTTAATAATCGATCGTGATCACTCAACGCAATAATCGCGCAAGCCTAACTTCAACTGTAGAATCACTGAGATTATGTACATGAATAAGTGATCGCATGAATGCGATATTCAGAATTACAGAAAGGATTCAAATGTCAGTGTGCTAGTCCATAATGCTGGAAATATCCATACACTAATGATAAGTGAACGGTCAAGATCGGGCAAGAAAGGTACAATTTATGCTTAATCAATGTCCATTTGCAGGTCAAGAGAACACTTTTTTTAATTTACCACCAACATGATGGCTATCAAGCCAGCCATTCAAGTGGTAAAAGGTAAATATTCAAAGATAGTCCTCTCATGCTCTATAAACGGACATTTAATGAGCACAGATTTAAATTTCCATGACCAATATTGACCATTAAGTGGTTACGCTGCCAAAGGCCATATGGTGTCCAATATAGACTGCAAATAGGCCATATAGTGTCCCATATAGACTGCAAATAGCTATTTCCCAAGATCACCGCAGAAGCTGGTTTACTGGTATGCCATCAGTACTGATAGTCAGACATAATGAAACATAAGCTACTGCAATGTTAGGATAATCCAGGTGTTTTCCTCGGGAAAATTGATAAATTAGAGGCTTTGAGAAGCATGTTAAGTGTCAAACAGACCCGATGCTCATAAATGCATGTACCGGTACATTTCATGCATTCTAATGGACCTTTCCACTGTTTCTACCCATTATATGACGTGACAATCAACTACGTGACGCATAGAAAGACATCATAATCAATGACATCATTACTGGCTACTGACAATTATTAGAATCTATTCCGGGAATTCATATATACATGAATGCCTAAATGTTTATAACTTGGCGTACAGATATACCGGCTAAAGATCTGATTTTGAACATTAAAGGGCCCTCATAAACGTATTGGGAGGCCCCTAGGAGGAACTTAGTTAGGCCATGCTTAAAAATGTCACCGATGATGATGCTGCTGCTGCTGCTATATCAATCATAATAATGGCAGGCCTGGATATCTCATCTGTACATGCATGTGTGAGCTAAATAACTACATAGCTAAACCAAACATCTGCTTCCCATCATAGTCGTCCTGGAGTTACCAGGTTGACATTTTTGCATATCAGCTTAATAATAAGTAGGCTTACATGTAGTTAGTAACAAGATCTTTATTCATCACAGACATATATACATTAATTTTCTTGCTAGAATTTCATGACATTAAGTCAATCATGAAATCAATCTAACTTCATGCTTATTATGTAGAAGCTGAAACAAGATTTATTGCAGGAACAGAAATTATAGAATTTTCCAACGGATTCTTTGGTAAGCTGGTTGAATTATGGTGAGCACAAGTCTGTCAGTACAGTGCAAATCCTAAATAGAGAACACTTTTTGCTTCCTAATTGGGTGGCACATTACCATTGCAGGCGACTATTAGCCGTTATCATATTTGATTCGTTTGAAGAAGGGTTATATCAGTTGTATAACTGTATTCAACAGTAACTATGTTGAGTAGCGTAGATTTGATACCATGTCAACTAGAAATAGCATACATGTACCAATGAACATGACTAATGCTAAAAAGCAAATGGGACAGTTCCTGAGACAGAAAATATCTGTACACACATTTACAAAGTAAAATCGCGTTAAAGCAACTGGAAAAAAAGAAACCGGTCTTTAACTAGAGCAGTTAAACCTATAATCTGACACTATTCCAAAAAAAATAATGCACATATTCACCAAATTTCCTATTTCAATTGAAAACATTCATTACAAATAACTAGAGATAAATTTCACAAATGAAAATTTTTGTTGCCCTTCATTGGAAATGAAAACGGAAATAAATTCTACTTGCATGTAAACTAAGACAGTCTCTACTTGTTCTTGGTACGGCTTTTAAAATTACATATCCATTTGAATGTAAATTTGAAGGCCCATACAAAACCCGTTTAACAGTCTAACATGGATAATTAACAAATGGGTACAAGGAACCAATCATGCTTAACACCTTTACCACTGTGGTGTGAAAATTTTAAATTTTCAAATTAAATTAAAAGATGAGCTGGTGTACATTTTTCCAACAAATTTGGTGGGAGATGGTGCTGTCGTAGACAGCAACCTCTTCCAGCAAAATTGGTGAAAAATGTACACCAGTTTCTTTGATATTGACACATTAAAATATAGAATATTGACATCAGAGTGCTCAGGGTTAAGGAAATACACAATTTATGAAGTTGACCAGCATGGATACCATATAGCAATCAGTCTCTACTGTTCCACAGTCATGCAAGTACTGCTTTTGCCATTACTGACAAAATACACTTTAGAGGGCTAGTACTGGGAAGTATCAGCTGGAAACAGTTGCCTTTAAGGAAGCATGTAATTTATAATGTCTACCAACCAGCAGGTAGCGCTGGCACATTTCCTGAACAAGCCCACCCACGATATTGGTTATGAAACCAGTATTGCTTGTTTTGCATCGGTCTTCAGGAAATCCCTCATTTCAGATTAATGTGTTAAAACTAATGAACCACGGCAAGCAAATAAGTTGTAATTGCATACATCGCACAGGTCAGGCCCACTGCTGTGCCAGAGTGCAATCCCTCATCAAAGCACTCGACAAAACCAACAAGCGTAAAATCTATTATTTCTATCCTGATGGTGACGCATTACAGAACATATACAGTCCTTGTGACCGCGAGATTATTTCTGGTAGGCACTGTAAAAATCTGAGTTAAGACATTGATTACAGGAAATGCTCAAAGATCCTAGAAGTACTACGTCAGGCCAGTTGCAACGAAGATGAGCTACGACTAGTGAGACTACTGCTTGCAAACACCAAGCTGAGGGTACGAGTCAAGTCAGTGAAGTCTGCCGATTTTCAGCAATCAATCGGCTCCCCACAGAGAGATGATCTATTACATGTGCATGTATATAGCATATACCTATCAACAAAGCTTAAGTGCGGCGAAACATGGAGGAAAAGTAAAACCCTGGGCTCACTGCTCTGCAGTATTGCTGACATTGCTGCAATTATGCGTCATGGTGAACATAGCTTCTGGAAGCTATGGAGTCATAGATCAAAGATGCCCCTGACACAGACTAGGTTTATACAATACAACCTGCGTATCCTTGATGCTGTATAACTGTAACAGCTGGGTATCTTCAAACACATCTCTAGACAAACTTGATACCTGCCACCGCAAACACATCCGCACTATCACTGGACACCGATGGCCAGATAGCATAAATTCCAATGATGCACTATACAAGGTGAGTAATACATGCCGTTGTCTGTAAAAGTCGCTCAGCAAAGATGGTCCGTGTTTAATTGACTATGTGCTAAAGATGCCAGAAAACACACCAGCACAGAGACCATTAGAATTCGCCGTAGCGGAGGCCAGCAAATATATGTAGTCATGAGAGGATGCCATCGCATAAATATGTTAAGAATGCTGCGAGGTGACCTCAAGAAAGAAGGATTCGGTACACTCAAATCACCAATGGACATGAAGAAGATAAAGAATTTGGCTGATGACAAGCGACAGTGGTAAAAAATGAAGGACTGATTGCAGTTGTAGGATGTTTCTACTACTACAGCCACAGAATACAGTAATCATACATACAGCACAGCATGGATGAAAGTTACAAAATGTATATTATGTGACTTACACAACACTGATAGTGAGTCTATCAGGAGAAGAGAAACTTGGCCTCAACAAGAAATCTCCAGGCTGACAGTTGTATTTCTGGATGTATCGTCGCACCTGCAAGATTTTAAAACAGCACCGTCACATTAATACAATACAAGGTACATGTACATGGTTAGGTCTAATGGTATATGATTAGGAATTAGGATTCACAAGTAGTACATTTTAACTCTTTAAAAATAAACATTTATCAAGAACAGCACATTTTTTTTATGATTGAATGTCAATTTGCAATCCAGGAAGTCTATTTTTGAATATTTACAATTGAAATGACTGGATCAATAAACGAGCCAGTCATTCCAATGGTAATTTTACAAAAATCGTCTTCTCAAGACCACTACAAAGGCTGTTTTGTCTGGCTTAACCGTAAAAGGATGAAGACTAACGTTAGTGGTATTTGACCCGCTTTCAGACATAAATGTTCTTCACTAAGTACTGTACGAGCTTGTTATTATTATCACCCGGATTACAATCCATGGTAAAATACAACCTTTAACCATTTAAACACATGTAGTCAAAATAACTTTAATGAACCTTTCCAAGTTTATCCTTCCATCATGAATAACATCATAATCAATGACGCAGCGCATAGCATGATGTCATAATCATCATGTCATGAATGACTCGATATAGTTCATCTTTAACACTTAATAGTCTGACACGTTGTATGAATTGTCTGTCTTTACCATTTAATAAACATTCTGTTGCCTATTTTGAAACTAATTTGACTGGATGTTGCGTAAGAAATCTACCATGTTGTCATTCCAGTGGCAAAATTTAAACCAGAAATGTGGTTACAATGCAACCATGAAGCTCGACATTACAACTTTGCAACAAACTATGAAGCTTGACTTCATCCATAAAACAAGAGGCCCAAGGGGCCTGTATCGCTCACCTGCAATTATTGGCCACTGGCACAACCAAACAAAACGAGATGACCACTGGAAAGATTCACCAATCAAATTTCTGTGAAGAAGGTTTAGTCACGTTTTACTCAAATTGGCCCTGTGGTTAATAAGTTGTCTTTTTATGATTTTCTCAGAAATTTGCAGAAAATACCAGATGTCCACCAAAAAAGCTAAATTTTGATTGATTCATGGCGGACATGTTGTTTTGAAATATCTCCATGGAATAAACTTTAATGGCCTTTAGTCCCTAATTACATCTCCCAAATTTTGTCTCGACCTGTCCAGCGGTTCTGGAGTAGTTTTCGCGAAAACTTGGTCATCCAAGATGGCCGCCGAACCATTTGGCCAATCAAGTTCCCTTGAACAAACTTGGTCCAGCTCTTGTGCTAGATCATATTTCATGACTCTTGAATCGATCACTGAAATGGTTTCGGAAAAGAAGAATTTTAAAGACATTTCTAAAAATAGGCCAAAATCCAAGATGGCTGGCCAAATTGGCTGGTCGGCATCCTTTGAACAAACTTGGATTCTTATGCCTTAAGGATGATTCCTGCCAAATATACTTGAAATTGGCCCAGTGGTTCTCGAGAAGACATTTTAAATTTCCCATTGCTTTAGTATGGGAGCTTTTGTCAAAAACAATGATCCAAGATGGACGCCAAACCGTTTACCTCAGTTTCGAAAACAGCAAACTTGAAACCAGAATACTCCAAAAAACATCTATAAAACCAATTTCAGCCTTAAAATCCATCAAATAAAAAAATCCAATATGGCCACCAAACACACTACATTTTGATTGGCCAACGGCAGGCATGGTTTTTGATGGATCAACTGCCCTTGAACAAACTTTAATGGGCCTTAGTCCCTAAGCATACATGTATCTCTCAAATTTCGGCCTGACCCATTCAGTGGTTCTGGATAAGGATTTTTCATGAAACCTAGGTCATCGAAGATGTCCGCTGAACAATTTGGTCAATCAAGTTCCCTTGAACAAACTTGGTTCAACTCTTAACCTAAATGACATTTCATGAGTTTTGAATCGATCCCTCAAGCGGTTTCGGAGAAGATTTTTAAAGACATTTCTAAAAATCAGCCAAAATCCAAGATGGCCGTTGCTCAATCGGCTTCCTTTGAACAAGCTTGAACCTCTATACCCTAATGGTGCTTCATGCCAAATATAATCGAAATCGGCCCAGTGGTTCGTGAGAAGATGTTTAAAGGAAAAGTCGACGGATGGACGATGGACATACATACGGTGGACAGTCACCATGGCATAAGCTCACTTGAGCTTTCAGGCCAGGTGAGCTAATAAATATAGAAGGCTTATCAATACACTTATCAATGACCGTTGACTTTTTGACCCCAAAGTAAATGTCTCATCCCCTCTCATTAGCAAGTGTCCAAGTTTGGGTGCAGTATGATTAACACAACAGCCCTTAAAATTTGGCGAGAATGATCGTTTCGTTCGCCTGTCGGTTACGTGAAGTAAAATTACCGTGAACGAAAGAATGGTCACGTAAATGACAAAGCCCAGAACGGTAGTTATCTCTGATCGTGGAAAACAGACAAGTTTCAACAACTTTTTGATATGAAACATGCTATTTACAACGGAATTTTGCATTTTAAACCATCTAAAAGATCGATAACATCTGTCTGTCAAATTCTAAAAATAAGCGACAGCACGCATGTGTCAGAGACAAACTTTCGTTGTATTTCCGCTAGCATTACTACATAGGCCGGGAACTAGTCTCGCTACACGTTATGCATCAACAACGGGCTGTTCAATTATAACCGTCGCATGCAAGTACATGCAACCATCAGCTGGCATGTTCCCGATGTATTATTTTATACACGCGATTGGTCCATGACACACAATAATTCAGGGCTCGAAAGTTGATGGGAATCCGATTCTCGTAATACTCCTGAAATTGAAAAATACGGGAATCCAACTGGATTCTCGTAAATAAACGCTTCCAAAAACGTAAACGTTCCTTTCTTACAGAACGCCGCGATCCCCGTTACTAATTTCAACAATAAAAATTATGTCACGATTCAGCCTAGAGGGGGGTCTGCTAATTCACCGGTAATGAGAAATGTCTCGTGTGACTGCGCAGTCGTAGTTAATAATAATCGATAATGCGCACTCGTAGTTTCTGATTGGCTCGTGGGATATCCGATTTCAATAGGCATGAATGAAAATTAAAATCGTAGTAAAATTTTGACCACATGCTTTGGCGCGACAGAAAACAGAACTATATGTTAGCAAAACCGGTGCGTAGTAACTCTTATTTCCAGTAAATCGCATTTGCACTAAATTGTCAGTTTAAAGCGTACAAGTTAAGAAGGGTCAAGCTATCTACTAAATGCCTTAGAGCTGGTTACGCTTTTTATTGTGGCGGACTTGCGGGTTATTGTTTTATATTAGAAATGTACGCTGCTTGTACAAGTACAAATATTTGGTGACAGTTACAAAAAAATCTACCCGTCACAGGTACAATTTTATAAACTTTTCAACCCCTGTTGTTTTTTGGGACCTTAAGACAGTAGTTCTTTGATACAGGTGGAATTCTTTACAAATTAAAGCATATTCTTTTAAATATTTTGAAAATAATATGACTGGAAGCCATTGCTTACAAGGTGGTGGTGGGTGGGCTGGGGAGGGTTGCTCAACTAGGTAAGCCACAACAATGTAAGATATTCAATTCTTTGTTTTTGTAGTGGCGTTTTGTGGGTGGGGTGGGAGGAGGGTGTTAAGATATTTATAAATATTGAGTCATTAGTCACTAATTATTATAGTAGGTCTGGAATTTTGAAATATATGTTTGGAAAAAGTATGGAATTTTATTGTGCCCAAGGTGTATGAACCCTGAAATTGTTGCAAGCTGGAAAGATGTTAACAATGAGTGTCATCATACAAATACTGATATTTTGGCAGAGAAAATGTAGTTTGCAGACCAAGGGAGTATTGTTTTTGGAGACTTAACACTGAATGACTGGCTCAATTATCGAGCTTGTAATTTCAGGGGTAAATTTTCCAAAATATTCTTCTTGGTCTGGAAATGGAATGAATGAATGGACATAAAACAAAAACTCAAATCTGGTTTTTTACAAATTTACTTGAGAAATATTACAGTACTTATATCACAATGGACGAATCCACTTTTAGTTATTCCCCACCCATCACTAGCTAAGCTCTGCTCCAAGCTTTGTCCCAGAATCTCAATTTCATGGTAACTATACAGCTAACTTGGTGAATACTTTGAAACAAACTTCCCCTCAAAACAATCAACAGAATGATTATTAAATTGCAGACATACAATTAATACTTACTGACAGACTACTATGAGAGTTAGTATTGTCTGTCAATTATAATAGTGACTGGTGACATCAACCTATGTGTGATGTAATTGATTATGAGGTCAATAGTTGAGTAACAGATTCGATTTAATCCATTAATATGAAATCTCAGTTCTACTTTGAAAATATTATCTGTCACTTAGAATAAGAATGACTGGTTTACAATAAATACTCCTTGTATGTACAGTATCATACTAAAAGTTTTCCTGAGTGACCAATATAATCAGATCCTGATAGGCATATAAGTATTAATTACTACCCATATTTTTATGTATATGGCAGGGGTTCCATATGATAATTAGGAAAAAAGATCAGCAATTTCTATGGCAACTGAGTTGTATCATGGTGTGATTGTTCATGAATTCATGGAAAGTTTGTGGTATCAGGTATGATCTCTGTCTGTTGTTTGTAAACATGGACATAAAATCAGAATCATGAGAGTGAAATATGCTCAGGGCAACTTCTGAAATATACAATTTTATATATAATAAGTACTTAAGACAATGTATTTATCCAGTGTATAACATGGAAATGAAAAACTCTCATTGTATTGGATTCCCGTTGAGCTTTCTATACAGGAATCCAAAAGTGGATTCCCATGGATTCCTTACGAGGATCCGAATTGATTCTGGTGAAATTTAGCGAATTTCGACCCCTGCACATCATCATCAAGAAAACCTCATGTTTCAATAATTGACCATGAGGTGAATTCACATGCAGCGGATGCCATTTGACCAGATAATGATTTTTTATGAAACCATGTTTTTTCAAACATATTTTATGTGTAAATTAGGTAATTGGTGGATAAGTCCATGCTGTAATCAATATGCTAATGATAATTCAGCAACATGCACTTTAAATTCATTATTAACTTAATATACAGATGAAATATGTTCAGATAAAGCAGGATTGGATAAAAAAAAATGGCGTAACCAAGTTGCGCAACCAATTGGTTACGCAAACTGATTTTGCGCAACCGAACAATTGGTTATGCAGACCTGAAAACACGGGACCCAAAAATGGGTCTCGCAAATATTTGAAATTTTGAGGGCTGCACAACATGCGATATGAACTGCTAAGTTGAGCCAGAGGTAAAAGAGCAAAATGTTATTGTTGAGAAAACCTGTGAGTTGCCATAGGCACAATGAGCTTGACCTTTTGATGCCAAGGTGTTTGTGTCATGCCAACTCATTATAGAGGTTTGTGTCCGAATGTGTGAGCTGTATGTTTAATCAAACATAAGATATAAACTGCTAAGTTGAGCCAAACTCAAAATGTTAATGTTGAAAAAAAACCCAATGTTTTTACCAATATCACAACATCATTGTATGATGACCACCAATTACAAGAAAGTATGTGCCCATGGTTGGGTCCAATATATTTAACTGTAATTGAGATATGAACTGTTAATTTGAGCTAAATGCAAAATGTTAATATTGAAAAATCAGTTTTTATCAATGTCACAGTGACCTTGACCTTTGACCACAAGGTCATTATGTGATGCCCTCTCATTAAAGGGAAGCATGTATCCAAGTTTGGATCCAGTATGATTCACCGAAATTGAGATTTGTGTCCAATATGATTAACCAAAGCTGTGATATAAACTGCTAAGCGGATGATGTTAATGTTGAGAAAAACAATGTTCTTAACAAGGTAACCTTTTGACCAATGTCATTATAAGGAAAGCATTTGGATATGGTTCAGTACAGTGTGATTAACCAAACATGAGCTATAAACAGAAAAGTTGAGCTAAACAGAAAATGTTAATGTTGAAAAAGACAAGGTTTTTACCAAGGTTACAGTAGCCTTGACCGTTGATCTTTTGATGCCACGGTCATTGTGTGATGCTGTGTTATTAAAGCAAGCATGTGTACAAGCTTGGGTCCAGTATGAATAACCAAACATGAGATACAAAAAGAAAAGTTGAGCTAAACGCAAATTGGACGACGACGATGCCACCGCAGCCGGACGACATGCAGCGCATCACAATTGCTCGTTTTACTTCATAAAGTCAAGCTAAAAATAAACTCATTCTTCAAGACCACTACAAATGATGATTTTTGGCTGGCTTGACCACTAAAGTGTTTACGATCAGCTCAGCCAAAACTGACAAAAAATCCATGAGAAGGCCCATGGGAGTTCTTTGAAAAATTCACAACAGTAATGGTTGGATTGCCTATCAACATTAATATATACTGCTTAGATGTATATGGTGGCACCCTCAATTCACCTTTCCAGAGTACCCACCCATCATATGACGTCATAATGAACAGTGTGATGTGTACAATGACATCATAATGAATGACGTCATGAATGATGCCGATAAGTATGTCACGAACGCATATTTGAAGATGGTCTATGCATTGTTGTACAAATTGTTTGCTTTTACTATTTAATAAATATTCTGTTGAATGTTTTGAAACTAATTTGACTGGGCGCTGTTGCTGCCATAGGCAGCAACAGCACCCAGTCAAATTACTTACAAAATATTCAACAGCTTCCCTGTATAGTTTTCAGGAAATTGGTAGATAAGGCGTTTGGGGGATCGATCAATCCCAACACTGCGTGGTGTGGGTGGAGCTTAGCTAGTGATGGGCGGGGCATAGCTAAAAATGGAAAGGTCCATTACTTTGGCATATAACTTACCATAGTGTATATATATCTCATCATTGCACAAAGACAACATTGGTCAAAGAATTGTTCTTGTTGTTGTTTGTTTGGTTTTACTGGCCGCTCACACCTAGATGTATTTGACCTATGTCTATATTAGAGGTGCTTCCCCGAAGGGTTGCGTAGCTCCCATGAAGGGTTGCAAAATGAAAGTAAAAAATGAAATAATCAAAACTTAAGATGCTGCTAGGGCGGTATGTGTTGCTTGCTGTTGCCTAGTCAGCTGTTGTTGGTGGGTGTCAGTGTTGTATGCTGTGTAAAGGAGGGGTGTGTTTGACATCTTGAAATGATTGCCAGAGATAGACAGACCAACATAATGACACACATACATTCTATACAGACGCATGGATGTACAGGCATATGGATAGCACAGGCACATCTTCAAGTGGTAATGAGAATCCTTACTAAGTTTCAATAAAATCACAGTTAAATTGTAGGAGTTGTGTTGACAAGAAATGATTGGTACGGCAGTTTATGTATCGGCTTAAAAGTATTTAAAGAGATACAAATGTAACGCTGTAATGAATAATTTTCTGGCCACAAAAAACGCACATGCACATCTTCGGATGGTAATGACCACATTTACCATGTTTCAAAAGAATTGTAACTAAACTGTAGGAGTTGCATTGACAAGGATGGACTGACAGACGAACATACATTTTGGACAGATGGATGGATGTACAAGTATACGGATAGCAGATGCACATCTTCATGTCGTAATGATAACACTTACCAAGTTTCAAAAGAATCGCAGCTAAACTGTAGGAGGAGCTGCGTTGGCAAATGATTGGCAATGCAGTTTATGTATCAGCTTTAAGATATTTAAAGGGGGATAACTCTGTAATGAATAATTTTTTGACCACGAAAAAAAAGCACATGCACATCTGCACATGATACTGATAATGTGGACAAAATTTACAGTTAATCCATTGAGACCTCTAGGAGGAGTTGCGTTGACAAGAAATGATTGTCAGAGATGGACTGACTGACAGACAGCCAGACAGACAGCCAGACAGACAGACAGACAGACAGACAGACAGACAGACAGACAGACATACATACATACATACGGATGGGCGTACAGGTATATGGATAGCACATGCACACCTTCACGTGGTAATGATAACACGTACCAATTTTCAAAAGAATGGGAGCTAAACTGCAGGAGGAGTTGCGTTGACAATAAATGATTGGCAATGCAGTTTATGAATCAGATTTAAGATATTTAAAGGCGGATAACTCTGTAATGAACAATTTGTCAGCCGCGAAAAAAGCACATGCACATGATACTGATAATGTCGACAAAATTTAAAGTTAATCCATTGAGACCTCTAGGAGGAGTTGCGTTGACAAGAAATGATTGTCAGAGATGGATGGATTGACAGATGGACATATATACATTTTGGACAGATGGATGTACGTACTGGTGCACGGATAGCAAATGCACACCTACACGTGGTAATGATAACATGTACTAATTTTCAAAAGAATCAGAGATAAACTGTAGAAGTTGCGTTGACAAGAAATGATTGGCAATGCAGTTTATGTATCAGCTTTAAGATATTTAAAGGGGGATAACTCTGTAATGAATAATCTTTTGACCGCGGAAATAAAGCACATGCACATCTGCACATGATACTGATAATGTGGACAAGATTTAAAGTTAATCCATTGAGACCTCTAGGAGTTGCGTTGACAAGAAATGATTGTCAGAGATGGATGGACTGACAGACAGACATATATACATTTTGGACAAACGGATGGACCTACAGGTTTACGGATAGCACGTGCACACCTTCACGTGGTAATGATAACATGTACCAATTTTCAAAAGAATGGGAGCTAAACTGTAGGAGGAGGTGCGGTGACAAGAAATGATTGGCAATGCAGTTTATGTATCGGTTTTAAGATATTTAAAAGGGGATAACTCTGTAATGAACAATTTTCGGTCACGAAAAAAGCACATGCACATCTGCACATGATACTGATAATATTGACATAATTTTAAGTTAATCCATTGAGACCTCTAGGAGGAGTTGCGTTGACAATAAATGATTGGCAATGCAGTTTATGTATCGGTTTTAAGATATTTAAAGGGGGATAACTCTGTAATGAACAAGTTGTCGGCCGCGAAAAAAGCACATGCACATCTGCACATGATACTGATGTCGACAAAATTTTAAGTTAATCCATTGAGACCTCTAGGAGTTGCGTTGACAAGACGGGGACAGATGGACGGATGGATGGACAGACTGACAGGCGGACGGACATGCTGATCGCTATATCCCCCCCATCTTCCAGAACGGGGGATAAAAAGGCCTACGCGTCACATCGTCAAGTCGCTAAAAAACCTTTTATACTTATGTGTTAAAACTTTGATCCAGCGGTGGGGAAAGGAAAACAAAGCAGAGCCACAACATCCACACTAAGAATAAAGCTACGTCAGTCATGATTCCCACGTCAAGTTTTCACGTTTCCAGAGCTGCACATCTCATCTCATTGCATCATCAGGCAAAGCGCCACCAGGAACACAGCAGCGAGCAAGCATGACCAGCAGCATCTCTACACTAGCAACAGCAGAGTGGGTTGATTGCGGCTGAACAATAAGCCCGCCAAAAACAACCATGTGCATCCAGTCCTTTGTCTCTCCGAGTCCTCATCCCATCTCGTCTCGTCATTCGAATATGTCCCCGTCATGTCTCGTCTCATCCATTTCAACATGTAAGTAAACTCTTATAGCTACATGTACTTACGTCCTCTGTGCTCTTGAACTGTGTATGAAAATATGCCAATTCAAACACCTCTTCAGGTAGTCTCCCTGCAGAGTAGTCATTGGAGTCATTGCTACCATTGCTTGATTGACCCTCACTAAGGCTCATGACCCGCATCATCACAAGCACAGCTACATGTAGGCAACATCAGTCTAAACTGTTAAAAACAACAAGATATAATTAGCATTACAACCTTTATAACAGCGACCAACAGTTTCTTAGCAACAGTGTCCACGTTGTAGACACTGGCCCGACCTCAGGCCACTATGAGGCACAACACCTGACAGCCTAGCATTCTGAACTCGATTTACACTATGGTCAGCCTCAGGCATATCTCAGCCATTGCGTTCTACCAGAAGACTGACGATTTAATCCTACAGATCAGGCAGCTTTGAAGCCCGGAGACAAGCAAACAATTGGACAAAATTCAACCAAATTTGCTTCTAGTGAGCGCATGCAAGCATCTGCTATGGAAAACAAGCTCTAATGGTAACCTGTAACAGGGAACGTTGTATGCAATGCATACTACCCCCTATAGATCATCTGCAAAAAATGTCATCCAACAGGAAACAGATGAAGTTACAGACGTGCTTCTGTTGTAATTATCCCCTCATTTTTCAAATAAAAGTGCGTCCTGATTAAACTGTCCTGTGCGTGTGTGCGGCAATGGTTTGACATTTGGATGGATGAGGAGAGTCATTCCCGATAGTGAGTGTCATCCCTGATAGTGAGTGTTATCTCTGATAGTGAGGAGTGTCATCTTTGATAGTGAGGTGTGTCATCCCTGATCTAGTGAGGAGTTTCATCCCTGATAGTGAGGAGTGTCGTCCCTAATAGTGAGGAGTGGCATCCCTGATATAGTGAGGCGTATCATCCCTGATAGTGAGGAGTGTCATCCCTAATCTAGTGAGGAGTATCATCACTGATAGTGAGGCGTGTCATCCCTGATAGTGAAGACATCATCCCTGATAGTGAGTGTCATCTTTGATAGTGAGGAGTGTCATCGCCAATAGTGAGTGGCATCTCTGATAGTGAGGAGTGGCATCTCTGATAGTGAGGAGTGTCACCTCTGATAGTGAGGAGCGTCATCCTTGATAGTGAGGAGTATCATCCCCTATGGTGAGGAGTGTCATCCCTGATAGTGAGGAGTGTCATCCCAGGTAGTGAGTGTCATCTTTGATAGTGAGGGGTGTCATCCCTGATAGTGGTGTGTCATCCCTGATAGTGAGGTGTGTCATCCCTGATAGTGAGGAGTGTCATCCCTAACAGTGAGGAGCGTCATACCTAATAGCAGAGCTTCAGATAAGCAGCATATTTGCGTAAATACGCAAAAATATATTTTAAAACCCCAATTTAACCAGCTATATAGGACTTGTACATTGGATCCTTATGCTCGGATTTGCATGTATGTAACATAGACGAATGGAACACTATTAACCTTACGTGTGCTTTTCCTAATTAATTACACTTTTGTGTCAATAGACTTATACGGACCACTGTACGTGGGTGTAGGCTTGCACGATATTGTCCTAGGCGGTATCGTGATATATCGCGGTGAAAAAATCGCGATATTTTGATATATCGTACACCCTATTTTAAGGTATATGAATTCACGGGGTGAATTGGTCTTGGGTTGAGTTGGACTGCATGGTGTGGGTTATGTAGCCGTATCAGGTTTGCTCTGAGTTTTCATATCAGATTTAGCCGGATGACTTCTAATTGGTAAATTTAAAAAAACCTTGAAATCCAGTCGCCAAGATACTTGAACTAAGACCGATTGTTAATAACACGAAAACACGACATAATTAATAATTTCTTGTCGCCTTACCCATTGGCTTAATGTATACCATATCCATCATTGCGGGAGTGAAATTATTATATTGGACAACCTAAATATTGTGTACTCTGTTAAAATCATCGTTTATTACATAAAATGAATCCTAAAATTTGGCATTTCATCTCGTCTTTGTAAGAATATACAACTCACGTGATATTAGGAATGTACTTTAGATCCATAGACATCTAATGTTTAGATCTGCTCCGAATTTACCGAGTACCTGGTTAATATTAATACTTAGCCTTCAGAAACATCTCGGATAGTTCACCTTGCTTGCTAAAGCATGTATATCATCTCATTTAGCTATCACATTTGTGAACGCATCACCCTCGCCTTCGAAACTAGGAGAGCGAGCAATATCACGTGTTTACTAATAATAGTTAGCCTTCAGAAACATCTAGGATAGGTCGCCATGCTTGCTAAAGCGTGTATACCATCTCATTTAGCTATCACATTTGTGAACGCACCACCTCTCGCCTCCAAAAACAGGAGAGCAAGCAATATCACGTGATTTATTTATTCCCGCGATGTCATTTAATGTCAAATTTTGGATTAATTTTGATTTTATAAACCATGCTTATTACAAAACAGGCAATGTTTATAGCTTCCCACGTAATAATTTCACTCCCGCGATCATGGTTTTGAGGTATACAGTAAGGCAGCAAGAAATTATACCGGTAAATTGTGTTGGATTTTCGTATTAATGTCGTCTTTTAAAGTAATTTTAGAGAATGACTTCAACTTTTGTTACCTATTCCTAGTATAATCCAACCCCTTTCTCAGAGATGCTGGTTTGGAAATAAATTGAACAGCTTGCCATAATAGACACCTATGCTACAAATAGACAGAATATGGCATGACAGTAAAATCTTGGCGATATTTCGATTTTTTCAAAAATCACATCGTAAAAAATTGTGGCTGAAAAAAAAAATCACGATTTTCGATAATATCGGATAATCGTGCAAGCCTACGTGGGTGCTCCTATCAAGAGGAAGATGATAACAACCACAACAACATGAGGTTAAATATATAAACTTGCCACCTGATATCTGAGTATTTCCCAGTATCTACCCAGTATTTCCCGGTTCTTTGATACATGTGTAATTCTTTATAGCTTAAAGCATATTCTGTTGCATATTGTGAAAATATATCACTGGAAGCTGTTGCTGCCTTAGAGCTTCCAGTCATAATGAGCCTGTTATTCCATTAGTAAATTTTCAAAAATAATCATCTTTAGGTCTGCAAAAGGATATTTTTATGAGAAAATTTAAATTTTAGTGGATAAGTTGTAGGGTTACAGGATGGTTGTGGGTTAGGGTTACAGGGTGGTGGTGGGTGGGTTGGCCTGGGTTGTTCAACTAAGTAAGACACAACAATTAAGATATTCATTTGTTTGTTTTGCATTGGATACATGTTTTTTGGGGTGGGGGTGGGTGGGTGTGTTGTTAGGGGATCATACTGGCCGACATACATTTGACCCATAAGATTCAGGAAATGACCCCTAGAAATTGATCACTAATGGCCCACTAAATGAATTTCTCGGCAGAACCCTGCTGTAGCAACTGCCTATTACCTAAAATATTTTACTGGAATATAGACATCAAACCATAAAAGTCAGGGAAAATGGAAGTGAGAAAATGAGTTTGTCAATTGTCATTAATGTCATACAGTGGCGCTGTGCTAGGAACATCTTTTAATGTAGTAAAGAAAACAAGGATTGACAGTTGTTACAGACTGGCCTAATTTCTAATGCAATTCATCCATGCAGTGTCATCCCTGATAGTGATGAGTGTCATCCCTGATAGTGAGTAGTATCATCCCTGATAGTGATTGTCATCTCTGACAGTGTTGTGTGTCATCCCTGATAGTGAGGCGTGTCATCCCTAATAGTGAGGGGTGTCATCCCTGATAGTGGTTGTCATCTCTGATAGTGTTGTGTGTCATCCTTGATAGTGAGGAGTGTCATCCCTGATAGTAAGGTGTGTCATCCCTGATAGTAAGGCGTGTCATCTCTGATAGTGATGAGTGCCATCCCTAATAGTAAGTAGTATCATCCATGATAGTGAGGAGTATCATCCCTGATAGTGAGAAGTGTCATCCCTGATAGTGAGGAGTGTCATCCCTGATAGCGAGGAGTATCATCCCTGATAGTGAGGAGTATCATCCCTGATAGTGAGGAGCATCATCCCTGATAGTGAGGAGTATCATCCCTGATAGTGAGGCGCATTATCCTGATAGTGAGGAGCATCATCACTGATAGTGAGGCGCATCATCCCTGATAGTGGGGAGCATCATCCCTGATAGTGAGGCGCATTATCCTGATAGTGAGGAGCATCATCCCTGATAGTGAGGAGTATCATCCCTGATAGTGAGGAGTATCATCCCCGATAGTGAGGCGTATCATCCCTGATAGTGAGGCGCATTATCCTGTTTGTGAGGAGTATTATCCTGATAGTGAGGAGTATCATCCCTGATAGTGAGGAGCATCATCCCTGATAGTGAGTGTCATCTCTGACAGTGATGAGTGTCATCCCTGATAGTGAGTAGTGTCATCCCTGATAGTGAGGAGCGTCATCCCTCATAGTGAGGAGTATCATCCCTGATAGTGAGGAGCATCATCCCTGATAGTGAGGAGCATCATCCCTGATGGTGAGGAGTGTTATCCCTGATAGTGAGGAGTATCATCCCTGATAGTGAGGAGTATCATCCCTGATAGTGAGGTGTATCATCCATGATAGTGAGGAGTATCATCCCTGATAGTGAGGAGCATCATCACCGATAGTGAGGAGTATCATCCCTGATAGTGAGGAGTATTATCCCTGATAGTGCGGATTGTCATTCCTGATAGTGAGTGTCATCTCTGACAGTGAGGAGCATCATCCCTGATAGTGAGGAGTGTCATCCTTGATAGTGAGGAGTGTCATCCCTGATAGTGAGGAGTGTCACCCCTGATAGTGAGGAGTGTCATCCCTGATAGTGAGGAGTATTATCCTGATAGTGAGGAGCATCATCCATGATAGTGAGGAGTATCATCCCTGATAGTGAGGAGTATTATCCCTGATAGTGCGGAGTGTCATTCCTGATAGTGAGGAGTATCATCCCTGATAGTGAGGGGCGTCATCCCTGATAGTGAGGAGTATCATCCCTGATAGTGAGGCGCATTATCCTGATAGTGAGGAGCATCATCACTGATAGTGAGGCGCATCATCCCTAATAGTGGGGAGCATCATCCCTGATAGTGAGGAGTATTATCCTGATAGTGAGGAGTGTCATCCCTGATAGCGAGGAGTATCATCCCTGATAGTGAGGAGTATCATCCCTGATAGTGAGGAGCATCATCCCTGATAGTGAGGAGTATTATCCCTGATAGTGAGGAGCATCATCCCTGATAGTGAGGCGCATTATCCTGATAGTGAGGAGCATCATCCCTGATAGTGAGGAGCATCATCCCTGATGGTGAGGAGTGTTATCCCTGATAGTGAGGAGTATCATCCCTGATAGTGAGGAGTATCATCCCTGATAGTGAGGCGTATCATCCCTGATAGTGAGGAGTATCATCCCTGATACTGAGGAGCATCATCACCGATAGTGAGGAGTATCATCCCTGATAGTGAGGAGTATTATCCCTGATAGTGCGGAGTGTCATTCCTGATAGTGAGTGTCATCTCTGACAGTGATGAGTGTCATCCCTGATAGTGAGGCGCATTATCCTGATAGTGAGGAGTATTATCCTGATAGTGAGGAGTGTCATCCCTGATAGTGAGGAGTATCATCCCTGATAGTGAGGAGTATCATCCCTGATAGTGAGGAGCATCATCCCTGATAGTGAGGAGCATCATCCCTGATAGTGAGGAGTATTATCCCTGATAGTGAGGAGCATCATCCCTGATAGTGAGGCGCATTATCCTGATAGTGAGGAGCATCATCCCTGATAGTGAGGAGCATCATCCCTGATAGTGAGGAGTATTATCCCTGATAGTGAGGAGCATCATCCCTGATAGTGAGGAGTATTATCGCTGATAGCGAGGAGTATCATCCCTGATAGTGAGGAGTATCATCCCTGATAGTGAGGAGCATCATCCCTAATAGCGAGGAGTATTATCCCTGATAGTGAGGAGTATTATCCCTGATAGTGAGGAGTATCATCCCTGATAGTGAGGAGCATCATCCCTGATAGTGAGGAGTATCATCCCTGATAGTGAGGAGTATCATCCCTGATAGTGAGTGTCATCTCTGACAGTGATGAGTGTCATCCCTGATAGTGAGTAGTGTCATCCCTGATAGTGAGGAGTGTCATCCCTCATAGTGAGGAGCGTCATCCCTGATAGTGAGGAGTATCATCCCTGATAGTGAGGAGCATCATCCCTGATAGTGAGGAGCATCATCCCTGATGGTGAGGAGTGTTATCCCTGATAGTGAGGAGTATCATCCCTGATAGTGAGGAGTATCATCCCTGATAGTGAGGTGTATCATCCCTGATAGTGAGGAGTATCATCCCTGATAGTGAGGAGCATCATCACCGATAGTGAGGAGTATCATCCCTCATAGTGAGGAGTATTATCCCTGATAGTGCGGATTGTCATTCCTGATAGTGAGTGTCATCTCTGACAGTGAGGAGCATCATCCCTGATAGTGAGGAGTGTCATCCTTGATAGTGAGGAGTGTCATCCCTGATAGTGAGGAGTGTCACCCCTGATAGTGAGGAGTGTCATCCCTGATAGTGAGGAGTATTATCCTGATAGTGAGGAGCATCATCCATGATAGTGAGGAGTATCATCCCTGATAGTGAGGAGTATTATCCCTGATAGTGCGGAGTGTCATTCCTGATAGTGAGGAGTATCATCCCTGATAGTGAGGGGCGTCATCCCTGATAGTGAGGAGTATCATCCCTGATAGTGAGGCGCATTATCCTGATAGTGAGGAGCATCATCAGTGATAGTGAGGCGCATCATCCCTAATAGTGGGGAGCATCATCCCTGATAGTGAGGAGTATTATCCTGATAGTGAGGAGTGTCATCCCTGATAGCGAGGAGTATCATCCCTGATAGTGAGGAGTATCATCCCTGATAGTGAGGAGCATCATCCCTGATAGTGAGGAGTATTATCCCTGATAGTGAGGAGCATCATCCCTGATAGTGAGGCGCATTATCCTGATAGTGAGGAGCATCATCCCTGATAGTGAGGAGCATCATCCCTGATGGTGAGGAGTGTTATCCCTGATAGTGAGGAGTATCATCCCTGATAGTGAGGAGTATCATCCCTGATAGTGAGGCGTATCATCCCTGATAGTGAGGAGTATCATCCCTGATACTGAGGAGCATCATCACCGATAGTGAGGAGTATCATCCCTGATAGTGAGGAGTATTATCCCTGATAGTGCGGAGTGTCATTCCTGATAGTGAGTGTCATCTCTGACAGTGATGAGTGTCATCCCTGATAGTGAGGCGCATTATCCTGATAGTGAGGAGTATTATCCTGATAGTGAGGAGTGTCATCCCTGATAGTGAGGAGTATCATCCCTGATAGTGAGGAGTATCATCCCTGATAGTGAGGAGCATCATCCCTGATAGTGAGGAGTATTATCCCTGATAGTGAGGAGCATCATCCCTGATAGTGAGGCGCATTATCCTGATAGTGAGGAGCATCATCCCTGATAGTGAGGAGCATCATCCCTGATAGTGAGGAGTATTATCCCTGATAGTGAGGAGCATCATCCCTGATAGTGAGGAGTATTATCGCTGATAGCGAGGAGTATCATCCCTGATAGTGAGGAGTATCATCCCTGATAGTGAGGAGCATCATCCCTAATAGCGAGGAGTATTATCCCTGATAGTGAGGAGTATTATCCCTGATAGTGAGGAGTATCATCCCTGATAGTGAGGAGCATCATCCCTGATAGTGAGGAGTATCATCCCTGATAGTGAGGGGTGTCATCCCTGATAGTGAGGGGCGTCATCCCTGATAGTGAGGAGTATCATCCCTGATAGTGAGGCGCATTATCGTGATAGTGAGGAGCATCATCACTGATAGTGAGGAGCATCATCCCTGATAGTGAGGAGTATCATCCCTGATAGTGAGGCGCATTATCGTGATAGTGAGGAGCATCATCACTGATAGTGAGGAGCATCATCCCTGATAGTGAGGAGTATCATCCCTGATAGTGAGGGGTGTCATCCCTGATAGTGAGGCGCATTATCGTGATAGTGAGGAGCATCATCCCTGATAGTGAGGAGTATCATCCCTGATAGTGAGGCGCATTATCGTGATAGTGAGGAGCATCATCACTGATAGTGAGGAGCATCATCCCTGATAGTGAGGAGTATCATCCCTGATAGTGAGGAGTATCATCCCTGATAGTGAGGTGTATCATCCATGATAGTGAGGAGTATCATCCCTGATAGTGAGGAGCATCATCACCGATAGTGAGGAGTATCATCCCTGATAGTGAGGAGTATTATCCCTGATAGTGCGGATTGTCATTCCTGATAGTGAGTGTCATCTCTGACAGTGAGGAGCATCATCCCTGATAGTGAGGAGTGTCATCCTTGATAGTGAGGAGTGTCATCCCTGATAGTGAGGAGTGTCACCCCTGATAGTGAGGAGTGTCATCCCTGATAGTGAGGAGTATTATCCTGATAGTGAGGAGCATCATCCATGATAGTGAGGAGTATCATCCCTGATAGTGAGGAGTATTATCCCTGATAGTGCGGAGTGTCATTCCTGATAGTGAGGAGTATCATCCCTGATAGTGAGGGGCGTCATCCCTGATAGTGAGGAGTATCATCCCTGATAGTGAGGCGCATTATCCTGATAGTGAGGAGCATCATCACTGATAGTGAGGCGCATCATCCCTAATAGTGGGGAGCATCATCCCTGATAGTGAGGAGTATTATCCTGATAGTGAGGAGTGTCATCCCTGATAGCGAGGAGTATCATCCCTGATAGTGAGGAGTATCATCCCTGATAGTGAGGAGCATCATCCCTGATAGTGAGGAGTATTATCCCTGATAGTGAGGAGCATTATCCCTGATAGTGAGGCGCATTATCCTGATAGTGAGGAGCATCATCCCTGATAGTGAGGAGCATCATCCCTGATGGTGAGGAGTGTTATCCCTGATAGTGAGGAGTATCATCCCTGATAGTGAGGAGTATCATCCCTGATAGTGAGGCGTATCATCCCTGATAGTGAGGAGTATCATCCCTGATACTGAGGAGCATCATCACCGATAGTGAGGAGTATCATCCCTGATAGTGAGGAGTATTATCCCTGATAGTGCGGAGTGTCATTCCTGATAGTGAGTGTCATCTCTGACAGTGATGAGTGTCATCCCTGATAGTGAGGCGCATTATCCTGATAGTGAGGAGTATTATCCTGATAGTGAGGAGTGTCATCCCTGATAGTGAGGAGTATCATCCCTGATAGTGAGGAGTATCATCCCTGATAGTGAGGAGCATCATCCCTGATAGTGAGGAGTATTATCCCTGATAGTGAGGAGCATCATCCCTGATAGTGAGGCGCATTATCCTGATAGTGAGGAGCATCATCCCTGATAGTGAGGAGCATCATCCCTGATAGTGAGGAGTATTATCCCTGATAGTGAGGAGCATCATCCCTGATAGTGAGGAGTATTATCGCTGATAGCGAGGAGTATCATCCCTGATAGTGAGGAGTATCATCCCTGATAGTGAGGAGCATCATCCCTAATAGCGAGGAGTATTATCCCTGATAGTGAGGAGTATTATCCCTGATAGTGAGGAGTATCATCCCTGATAGTGAGGAGCATCATCCCTGATAGTGAGGAGTATCATCCCTGATAGTGAGGGGTGTCATCCCTGATAGTGAGGGGCGTCATCCCTGATAGTGAGGAGTATCATCCCTGATAGTGAGGCGCATTATCGTGATAGTGAGGAGCATCATCACTGATAGTGAGGAGCATCATCCCTGATAGTGAGGAGTATCATCCCTGATAGTGAGGCGCATTATCGTGATAGTGAGGAGCATCATCACTGATAGTGAGGAGCATCATCCCTGATAGTGAGGAGTATCATCCCTGATAGTGAGGGGTGTCATCCCTGATAGTGAGGGGCGTCATCCCTGATAGTGAGGAGTATCATCCCTGATAGTGAGGCGCATTATCGTGATAGTGAGGAGCATCATCACTGATAGTGATGAGCATCATCCCTGATAGTGAGGAGCATCATCACTGATAGTGAGGAGCATCATCCCTGATAGTGAGGAGCATCATCCCTGATAGTGAGGCGCATTATCCTGATAGTGAGGAGCATCATCCCAGATAGTGAGGCATATCATCCCTGATAGTGAGGCATATCATCCCTGATAGTGAGGCGCATTATCCTGATAGTGAGGAGTATTATCCTGATAGTGAGGAGTATCATCCCTGATAGTGAGGAGTATCATCCCTGATAGTGAGGAGCATCATCCCTGATAGTGAGGAGCATCATCCCTGATAGTGAGGGGTGTCATCCCTGATAGTGAGGAGCATCATCCCTGATAGTGAGGCGCATTATCCTGATAGTGAGGAGTATCATCCCTGATAGTGAGGAGTATCATCCCTGATAGTGAGGAGCATCATCCCTGATAGTGAGGAGGATCATCCCTGATAGTGAGGAGTATTATCCCTGATAGTGAGGAGCATCAGCCCTGATAGTGAGGCGCATTATCCTGATAGTGAGGAGCATCATCCCTGATAGTGAGGAGTATCATCCCTGATAGTGAGGAGTATTATCCCTGATAGTGAGGAGTATCATCCCTGATAGTGAGGAGTATCATCCCTGATAGTGAGGAGCATCATCCCTGATAGTGAGGAGGATCATCCCTGATAGTGAGGAGTATTATCCCTGATAGTGAGGAGCATCATCCCTGATAGTGAGGAGCATCATCCCTGATAGTGAGGAGCATCATCCCGGATAGTGAGGGGTGTCATCCCTGATAGTGAGGAGCATCATCCCTGATAGTGAGGCGCATTATCCTGATAGTGAGGAGCATCATCCCTGATAGTGAGGAGTATCATCCCTGATAGTGAGGAGTATTATCCCTGATAGTGAGGAGTATCATCCCTGATAGTGAGGAGTATCATCCCTGATAGTGAGGAGCATCATCCCTGATAGTGAGGAGGATCATCCCTGATAGTGAGGAGTATTATCCCTGATAGTGAGGAGCATCATCCCTGATAGTGAGGCGCATTATCCTGATAGTGAGGAGCATCATCCCTGATAGTGAGGAGCATCATCCCTGATAGTGAGGAGTATTATCCCTGATAGTGAGGAGCATCATCCCTGATAGTGAGGAGTATTATCGCTGATAGCGAGGAGTATCATCCCTGATAGTGAGGAGTATCATCCCTGATAGTGAGGAGCATCATCCCTAATAGTGAGGAGTATTATCCCTGATAGTGAGGAGTATTATCCCTGATAGTGAGGAGTATCATCCCTGATAGTGAGGGGTGTCATCCCTGATAGTGAGGGGCGTCATCCCTGATAGTGAGGAGTATCATCCCTGATAGTGAGGCGCATTATCCTGATAGTGAGGAGCATCATCCCTGATAGTGAGGAGCATCATCCCTGATAGTGAGGCGCATTATCCTGATAGTGAGGAGCATCATCACTGATAGTGAGGAGTATCATCCCTGATAGTGAGGAGCATCATCCCTGATAGTGAGGCGCATTATCCTGATAGTGAGGAGCATCATCCCTGATAGTGAGGAGTATCATCCCTGATAGTGAGGAGTATCATCCCTGATAGTGAGGAGCATCATCCCTGATAGTGAGGGGTGTCATCCCTGATAGTGAGGAGCATCATCCCTGATAGTGAGGCGCATTATCCTGATAGTGAGAAGCATCATCCCTGATAGTGAGGAGTATCATCCCTGATAGTGAGGAGTATTATCCCTGATAGTGAGGAGTATCATCCCTGATAGTGAGGAGTATCATCCCTGATAGTGAGGAGTATCATCCCTGATAGTGAGGAGCATCATCCCTGATAGTGAGGAGGATCATCCCTGATAGTGAGGAGTATTATCCCTGATAGTGAGGAGCATCATCCCTGATAGTGAGGCGCTATATCCTGATAGTGAGGAGCATCATCACTGATAGTGAGGAGCATCATCCCTGATAGTGAGGAGTATTATCCCTGATAGTGAGGAGCATCATCCCTGATAGTGAGGAGTATTATCGCTGATAGCGAGGAGTATCATCCCTGATAGTGAGGAGTATCATCCCTGATAGTGAGGAGCATCATCCCTAATAGCGAGGAGTATTATCCCTGATAGTGAGGAGTATTATCCCTGATAGTGAGGAGTATCATCCCTGATAGGGAGGGGTGTCATCCCTGATAGTGAGGGGCGTCATCCCTGATAGTGAGGAGTATCATCCCTGATAGTGAGGCGCATTATCCTGATAGTGAGGAGCATCATCCCTGATAGTGAGGAGCATCATCCCTGATAGTGAGGCGCATTATCCTGATAGTGAGGAGCATCATCACTGATAGTGAGGAGCATCATCCCTGATAGTGAGGAGCATCATCCCTGATAGTGAGGCGCATTATCCTGATAGTGAGGAGCATCATCCCTGATAGTGAGGAGTATCATCCCTGATAGTGAGGAGTATCATCCCTGATAGTGAGGCATATCATCCCTGATAGTGAGGCGCATTATCCTGATAGTGAGGAGTATTATCCTGATAGTGAGGAGTATCATCCCTGATAGTGAGGAGTATCATCCCTGATAGTGAGGAGCATCATCCCTGATAGTGAGGGGTGTCATCCCTGATAGTGAGGAGCATCATCCCTGATAGTGAGGCGCATTATCCTGATAGTGAGGAGCATCTCCCTGATAGTGAGGAGTATCATCCCTGATAGTGAGGAGTATTATCCCTGATAGTGAGGAGTATCATCCCTGATAGTGAGGAGTATCATCCCTGATAGTGAGGAGCATTATCCCTGATAGTGAGGAGCATCATCCCTGATAGTGAGGAGCATCATCCCTGATAGTGAGGGGTGTCATCCCTGATAGTGAGGAGTATCATCCCTGATAGTGAGGAGCATCATCCCTGATAGTGAGGTGCATTATCCTGATAGTGAGGAGTATTATCCTGATAGTAAGGAGTGTTATCCCTGATAGTGAGGAGTATCATCCCTGATAGTGAGGCGTATCATCCCTGATAGTGAGGAGTATCATTCCTGATAGTGAGTGTCATCTCTGACAGTGAGGAGCATCATCCCTGATAGTGAGGAGTGTCATCCATGATAGTGAGGAGTGTCATCCCTGATAGTGAGGAGTGTCATCCCTGATAGTGAGGAGTGTCATCCCTGATAGTGAGGAGTATTATCCTAATAGTGAGGAGCATCATCCCTGATAGTGAGGAGTATCATCCCTGATAGTGAGGAGCATCATCACTGATAGTGAGGCGTATCATCCCTGATAGTGAGGAGTATTATCCCTGTTAGTGAGGCGCATTATCCTGATAGTGAGGAGCATCATCCCTGATAGTGAGGAGCATCATCCCTGATAGTGAGGAGTATTATCCCTGATAGTGAGGAGCATCATCCCTGATAGTGAGGAGTATTATCGCTGATAGCGAGGAGTATCATCCCTGATAGTGAGGAGTATCATCCCTGATAGTGAGGAGCATCATCCCTGATAGTGAGGAGCATCATCCCTGATAGTGAGGAGCATCATCCCTGATAGTGAGGCGCATTATCCTGATAGTGAGGAGCATCATCCCTGATAGTGAGGAGTATCATCCCTGATAGTGAGGAGTATCATCCCTGATAGTGAGGCATATCATCCCTGATAGTGAGGCGCATTATCCTGATAGTGAGGAGTATTATCCTGATAGTGAGGAGTATCATCCCTGATAGTGAGGAGTATCATCCCTGATAGTGAGGAGCATCATCCCTGATAGTGAGGGGTGTCATCCCTGATAGTGAGGAGCATCATCCCTGATAGTGAGGCGCATTATCCTGATAGTGAGGAGCATCTCCCTGATAGTGAGGAGTATCATCCCTGATAGTGAGGAGTATTATCCCTGATAGTGAGGAGTATCATCCCTGATAGTGAGGAGTATCATCCCTGATAGTGAGGAGCATTATCCCTGATAGTGAGGAGCATCATCCCTGATAGTGAGGAGCATCATCCCTGATAGTGAGGGGTGTCATCCCTGATAGTGAGGAGTATCATCCCTGATAGTGAGGAGCATCATCCCTGATAGTGAGGTGCATTATCCTGATAGTGAGGAGTATTATCCTGATAGTAAGGAGTGTTATCCCTGATAGTGAGGAGTATCATCCCTGATAGTGAGGCGTATCATCCCTGATAGTGAGGAGTATCATTCCTGATAGTGAGTGTCATCTCTGACAGTGAGGAGCATCATCCCTGATAGTGAGGAGTGTCATCCATGATAGTGAGGAGTGTCATCCCTGATAGTGAGGAGTGTCATCCCTGATAGTGAGGAGTGTCATCCCTGATAGTGAGGAGTATTATCCTAATAGTGAGGAGCATCATCCCTGATAGTGAGGAGTATCATCCCTGATAGTGAGGAGCATCATCACTGATAGTGAGGCGTATCATCCCTGATAGTGAGGAGTATTATCCCTGTTAGTGAGGCGCATTATCCTGATAGTGAGGAGCATCATCCCTGATAGTGAGGAGCATCATCCCTGATAGTGAGGAGTATTATCCCTGATAGTGAGGAGCATCATCCCTGATAGTGAGGAGTATTATCGCTGATAGCGAGGAGTATCATCCCTGATAGTGAGGAGTATCATCCCTGATAGTGAGGAGCATCATCCCTAATAGCGAGGAGTATTATCCCTGATAGTGAGGAGTATTATCCCTGATAGTGAGGAGTATCATCCCTGATAGTGAGGGGTGTCATCCCTGATAGTGAGGGGCATCATCCCTGATAGTGAGGAGTATCATCCCTGATAGTGAGGCACATTATCCTGATAGTGAGGCGCATCATCACTGATAGTGAGGAGCATCATCCCTGATAGTGAGGAGCATCATCCCTGATAGTGAGGCGCATTATCCTGATAGTGAGGAGCATCATCACTGATAGTGAGGAGCATCATCCCTGATAGTGAGGAGCATCATCCCTGATAGTGAGGCGCATCATCCCTGATAGTGAGGAGTATCATCCCTGATAGTGAGGAGTATCATCCCTGATAGTGAGGAGTATCATCCCTGATAGTGAGGCATATCATCCCTGATAGTGAGGCACATTATCCTGATAGTGAGGAGTATTATCCTGATAGTGAGGAGTATCATCCCTGATAGTGAGGAGTATCATCCCTGATAGTGAGGAGCATCATCCCTGATAGTGAGGAGCATCATCCCGGATAGTGAGGGGTGTCATCCCTGATAGTGAGGAGCATCATCCCTGATAGTGAGGCGCATTATCCTGATAGTGAGGAGCATCATCCCTGATAGTGAGGAGTATCATCCCTGATAGTGAGGAGTATTATCCCTGATAGTGAGGAGTATCATCCCTGATAGTGAGGAGTATCATCCCTGATAGTGAGGAGCATCATCCCTGATAGTGAGGAGGATCATCCCTGATAGTGAGGAGTATTATCCCTGATAGTGAGGAGCATCATCCCTGATAGTGAGGCGCATTATCCTGATAGTGAGGAGCATCATCCCTGATAGTGAGGAGCATCATCCCTGATAGTGAGGAGTATTATCCCTGATAGTGAGGAGCATCATCCCTGATAGTGAGGAGTATTATCGCTGATAGCGAGGAGTATCATCCCTGATAGTGAGGAGTATCATCCCTGATAGTGAGGAGCATCATCCCTAATAGTGAGGAGTATTATCCCTGATAGTGAGGAGTATTATCCCTGATAGTGAGGAGTATCATCCCTGATAGTGAGGGGTGTCATCCCTGATAGTGAGGGGCGTCATCCCTGATAGTGAGGAGTATCATCCCTGATAGTGAGGCGCATTATCCTGATAGTGAGGAGCATCATCCCTGATAGTGAGGAGCATCATCCCTGATAGTGAGGCGCATTATCCTGATAGTGAGGAGCATCATCACTGATAGTGAGGAGTATCATCCCTGATAGTGAGGAGCATCATCCCTGATAGTGAGGCGCATTATCCTGATAGTGAGGAGCATCATCCCTGATAGTGAGGAGTATCATCCCTGATAGTGAGGAGTATCATCCCTGATAGTGAGGAGCATCATCCCTGATAGTGAGGGGTGTCATCCCTGATAGTGAGGAGCATCATCCCTGATAGTGAGGCGCATTATCCTGATAGTGAGAAGCATCATCCCTGATAGTGAGGAGTATCATCCCTGATAGTGAGGAGTATTATCCCTGATAGTGAGGAGTATCATCCCTGATAGTGAGGAGTATCATCCCTGATAGTGAGGAGCATCATCCCTGATAGTGAGGAGCATCATCCCTGATAGTGAGGAGCATCATCCCTGATAGTGAGGGGTGTCATCCCTGATAGTGAGGAGTATCATCCCTGATAGTGAGGAGCATCATCCCTGATAGTGAGGTGCATTATCCTGATAGTGAGGAGTATTATCCTGATAGTGAGGAGTGTTATCCCTGATAGTTAGGAGTATCATCCCTGATAGTGAGGAGCATCATCCCTGATAGTGAGGTGCATTATCCTGATAGTGAGGAGTATTATCCTGATAGTAAGGAGTGTTATCCCTGATAGTGAGGAGTATCATCCCTGATAGTGAGGCGTATCATCCCTGATAGTGAGGAGTATCATTCCTGATAGTGAGTGTCATCTCTGACAGTGAGGAGCATCATCCCTGATAGTGAGGAGTGTCATCCCTGATAGTGAGGAGTGTCATCCCTGATAGTGAGGAGTGTCATCCCTGATAGTGAGGAGTGTCATCCCTGATAGTGAGGAGTATTATCCTAATAGTGAGGAGCATCATCCCTGATAGTGAGGAGTATCATCCCTGATAGTGAGGAGCATCATCACTGATAGTGAGGCGTATCATCCCTGATAGTGAGGAGTATTATCCCTGATAGTGAGGCGCATTATCCTGATAGTGAGGAGCATCATCCCTGATAGTGAGGAGCATCATCCCTGATAGTGAGGAGTATTATCCCTGATAGTGAGGAGCATCATCCCTGATAGTGAGGAGTATTATCGCTGATAGCGAGGAGTATCATCCCTGATAGTGAGGAGTATCATCCCTGATAGTGAGGAGCATCATCCCTAATAGCGAGGAGTATTATCCCTGATAGTGAGGAGTATTATCCCTGATAGTGAGGAGTATCATCCCTGATAGTGAGGAGTATCATCCCTGATAGTGAGGCACATTATCCTGATAGTGAGGAGTATCATCCCTGATAGTGAGGCACATTATCCTGATAGTGAGGCGCATCATCACTGATAGTGAGGAGCATCATCCCTGATAGTGAGGAGCATCATCCCTGATAGTGAGGCGCATTATCCTGATAGTGAGGAGCATCATCACTGATAGTGAGGAGCATCATCCCTGATAGTGAGGAGCATCATCCCTGATAGTGAGGCGCATCATCCCTGATAGTGAGGAGTATCATCCCTGATAGTGAGGAGTATCATCCCTGATAGTGAGGAGTATCATCCCTGATAGTGAGGCATATCATCCCTGATAGTGAGGCACATTATCCTGATAGTGAGGAGTATTATCCTGATAGTGAGGAGTATCATCCCTGATAGTGAGGAGTATCATCCCTGATAGTGAGGAGCATCATCCCTGATAGTGAGGAGCATCATCCCGGATAGTGAGGGGTGTCATCCCTGATAGTGAGGAGCATCATCCCTGATAGTGAGGCGCATTATCCTGATAGTGAGGAGCATCATCCCTGATAGTGAGGAGTATCATCCCTGATAGTGAGGAGTATTATCCCTGATAGTGAGGAGTATCATCCCTGATAGTGAGGAGTATCATCCCTGATAGTGAGGAGCATCATCCCTGATAGTGAGGAGGATCATCCCTGATAGTGAGGAGTATTATCCCTGATAGTGAGGAGCATCATCCCTGATAGTGAGGCGCATTATCCTGATAGTGAGGAGCATCATCCCTGATAGTGAGGAGCATCATCCCTGATAGTGAGGAGTATTATCCCTGATAGTGAGGAGCATCATCCCTGATAGTGAGGAGTATTATCGCTGATAGCGAGGAGTATCATCCCTGATAGTGAGGAGTATCATCCCTGATAGTGAGGAGCATCATCCCTAATAGTGAGGAGTATTATCCCTGATAGTGAGGAGTATTATCCCTGATAGTGAGGAGTATCATCCCTGATAGTGAGGGGTGTCATCCCTGATAGTGAGGGGCGTCATCCCTGATAGTGAGGAGTATCATCCCTGATAGTGAGGCGCATTATCCTGATAGTGAGGAGCATCATCCCTGATAGTGAGGAGCATCATCCCTGATAGTGAGGCGCATTATCCTGATAGTGAGGAGCATCATCACTGATAGTGAGGAGTATCATCCCTGATAGTGAGGAGCATCATCCCTGATAGTGAGGCGCATTATCCTGATAGTGAGGAGCATCATCCCTGATAGTGAGGAGTATCATCCCTGATAGTGAGGAGTATCATCCCTGATAGTGAGGAGCATCATCCCTGATAGTGAGGGGTGTCATCCCTGATAGTGAGGAGCATCATCCCTGATAGTGAGGCGCATTATCCTGATAGTGAGAAGCATCATCCCTGATAGTGAGGAGTATCATCCCTGATAGTGAGGAGTATTATCCCTGATAGTGAGGAGTATCATCCCTGATAGTGAGGAGTATCATCCCTGATAGTGAGGAGCATCATCCCTGATAGTGAGGAGCATCATCCCTGATAGTGAGGAGCATCATCCCTGATAGTGAGGGGTGTCATCCCTGATAGTGAGGAGTATCATCCCTGATAGTGAGGAGCATCATCCCTGATAGTGAGGTGCATTATCCTGATAGTGAGGAGTATTATCCTGATAGTGAGGAGTGTTATCCCTGATAGTGAGGAGTATCATCCCTGATAATGAGGCGTATCATCCCTGATAGTGAGGAGTATCATTCCTGATAGTGAGTGTCATCTCTGACAGTGAGGAGCATCATCCCTGATAGTGAGGAGTGTCATCCCTGATAGTGAGGAGTGTCATCCCTGATAGTGAGGAGTGTCATCCCTGATAGTGAGGAGTATTATCCTAATAGTGAGGAGCATCATCCCTGATAGTGAGGAGTATCATCCCTGATAGTGAGGAGCATCATCACTGATAGTGAGGCGTATCATCCCTGATAGTGAGGAGTATTATCCCTGATAGTGCGGAGTGTCATTCCTGATAGTGAGTGTCATCTCTGACAGTGATGAGTGTCATCCCTGATAGTGAGTAGTGTCATCCCTGATAGTGAGGAGTGCCATCCCTAATAGTGAGGAGCGTCATCCCTGATAGTGAGGAGTATTATCCCTGATAGTGCGGTGTGTCATTCCTGATATAGTGAGGCGTATCATCCCTGATAGTGAGGAGTGTTATCCCTAATAGTGAGGATCTTCATCCCTGATAGTGAGTGTTATCCCTAATAGTGAGGAGCGTCATCCCTGATAGTGAGGAGTATCATCCCTGATAGTGAGGAGTATCATCCCTGATAGTGAGGAGTATCATCCCTGATAGTGAGGAGTAGCATCCCTGACAGTGATTGTCATCTCTGAGTGTTGTGTGTCATCCCAGATAGTGAGGAATGTCATCCCTGATAGTGAGGAGTGTCATCCCTGATAGTGAGGCGCATCATCACTGATAGTGAGGAGCATCATCCCTGATAGTGAGGAGTGTCATCCCTGATAGTGAGGGGTGTCATCCCTAATAGTGAGGGGCGTCATCCCTGATAGTGAGGAGTGTCATTGAGGAGTGTCATCCCTGATAGTGGGGAGTGTCATCCCTGATAGTCAGGAGTGGTGGATATCTGGAACAGCCTGCCTGAGTAAATTGTAGATTGTAAAACTTTCCTTGCTTTTGAAGTGGCCCTTGATAGATTCGGGAGAAAGGTGATCATACTTGGTCTGAATCCTGAACGTCCAAATTGGTGAAGTAGAGTTGGGGGATAATTTTCATACCTATATCCACTCCAGAAAATGGAGATATTTCTTAAATGAACTCTAGAGCACAATCAGATACAATAATTTACTACAATTTGAGCATATTCCATGTAGACCATTCCAGTAGTTTGTCACAGGTCTAAATACTGAAAAATCTGTTCCGTGTGTTAGATTTAAAACGTTGCTTTAGCAGTTTGAAGCTGTGACCTCTCATGCGATGTCCATCGTCAGATAGCAGCAGCTCCTCACGATTTACATCATAGATGCCATCAACATACTCGTAAGTCTCTATGATGTCGCCAAGCAAGCGCCAGTATATTAAACTAGGCAGCTTTAGCACCTTCAGGCAGTCTTCATAAGGACTATCTTCAGGCCTGCTATCAGTTTTGTAGCTTGATTCTAACCCCTCCCATAGGTTTACTATGGGCTTTCGGTTTGCCACGAAATCTGGTTAAAACACTAAATAAAATTATCTATAGTGTTTTCAATGTTCAATTCTCTCATCAGGGCCCAGATGAGCTCCACCCCTGTGTGCTGAAAGAGATTAGTCAGTCGATCACCAGCCCCCTGACCACCTTGTTTAACAGATCCCTTCAGGAATGCTACCCTCCACAACACAAGACTGGAAGAATGGACAAATTATGCCAATCTTTAAGAAGGGCAGTAAGGCATCAGCATCCAACTATAGGCTGGTGATCTTGACGTGTCGTGTGCAAGATCATGAAGTGATTTGCCAGGGAGGAGTTAGTTAAACATAAGGTCAGCTTTATATCAAGTTCCCAACACAGATTTCTGAGCGGGCCGTCATGGATCCCTCAGTTCCTTGACACATTAGATTACTGTACCAGTGTTGTTGATAGTGGGGCATCAGCAGATGGCATATACCTCAATTATGCGAAAGCATTCGACATAGTTCCTCATCAAAGGCTGATCAACAAATTAAAGAGCATTGGGGATATCTTAGGATGGATAGAAGCATTCCTGAGTGACAGAAAGCAATGTGTCGCTGTCACGGGATCATTATCGAATTGGGCTCCGGTACTAAACCGTATCCCTCAAAGCAGCGTACTCGGACCGGTCCTGTTCATATGCTTCAGCAACGATATGCCAGGAGAAATAGAGTATGATTAAGCCTTTCGCCGACGACACCAAATTGTTCGCACAGATTGATTCTAGTGCTGACCACGACCAAAGACCTAAATAGCTTGAAAGACTGGACAGACATATGGCAGATGAGATTCAACGCGAGCAAGTGTAAGGTAATGCGGGTTGGCAGGTCCAACCCTAAGTTACAACACAACATGCAAGAGGGTGGGCAAACTGTTACCCTAGAGGAAACGCACTGTGAGTAAGATCTGGCTGTTTATTAGGTGTGTAACAATACTGAAAAATTGTATCACGATACATATCCAGAATGTATCATGATATGTATCACGATACATTTTGCAGAGCTTAGATGTACACCAGATGCACCGTCCTTGGCAAAGTGTACATATTATACAAATGTTTAAAGGTTCTATGGACTCCACGAGGACTGTGTCTATTACTACTATGCGAAGTATTATTGTGAACCTCGTTTATTGATTATGATCGAAGCAATAAATTATGATTACTATCAATGAACTGTATTAAAATAGTGGGGAATATTGCTTAAAATGCGGTCTGCAAATGTCCCGGTGGTAGGTTACTGTGGATATAACCCGGAAGTTTTATAAAATAAATCGGCTTTGTTCATTTACATAAGAGTAAGGAAATTATGAATGCGAAAATAACCTATTACCGTATTGGCGCATAGAGGCAGATAGGGAACTCGTCTCTGAAAGGTCACTAATTACATTGCAATCGTCTCACGATATCAGTTTTTCTATCCGTTTCAATCTTTCTCAAATCAGTCAGATTTCTACAAAAGTATTATCGCCTCTCTTATAATACGAGATGTTAGCAACCAGATTCAATCATTTTGCAAGATTTGCTGACATAAATAACGAGAAATGTCCTGGGGAAAATGACAACCGAATTTCTTTTTTGGCCTCCATTTTGGACATTATAATATTTCGCGATAATGAATATTTATTAGTTCTCTACAAAGTGGAGGCGAGCCATTCACGAATTGGTTGTTTCAAGACACACCCTCTAATTTTCTTCCTGCTACGTGACGAAAAGATTATGCTTGCCGGGGGCTATCTTTGAACGGTCATAGACGTATATTATTGCCAAATTAACGTTTGTTGCGTCATGACTTAATTCATTTTAAAAACATTTGCATAACTGACACAATTTGGGCAAGCCTTTCGGTAATTTTGTGTGCAATATTTTGAGTAACGTGTATTGAGCTGCCAGGAACCAGGCCAACATAGTTAGCGAGTGTGTGGAACATACTGGTAGATTTTAAAGTATTCAATATTCATCGTTTTGAGAATTTTCAAGCCTCAAATTGGCCTAAATAACATCTAGTAAGACAGCATAGCACACGTTGTGAGTCTGTATTATGACAGGAATAAAAATTGCTATCATAAACAACACACTTTAAAGTCAAACAGATTACTTGGCTATGATTTTTAATGACGCATTTCGCCAACTTCTGTTTTCAAACGTCCATTTTTTTTCTCAAGTCCAGTGAGTAATCGGTTACTAAATTTAGCCGTTCAAAATCTACCATATACCTACTCAATCAGAACAGCCAATTGTAATATGCTGTAATTCTACTTAGTAATGCAACCAAGTCCAAATTTAATGTCTGAGAACCAAGGCCGAGTACTCTATTCGAGAAAAGTATGTAGTATCACGATACATGTGTGCGTGGATCGTACTTGTATCATGTGACAAAGGATCGTGATGCATCGATGCACCGATGGATCGTTACACCCCTAGTGTTTATGTAGATAATTTGCTCAAGTTCAGTCAGCATGCTGAGATAGCGGCAAACAAGGCTAACAGGATCGTTGGCATGATTAGGTCATTTGACTTTATTGACCCAGGAACTACTGTACAAGTCTTGTACGTCCTCACTTGGAATATGGCAACATCGTGTGGAGCTCACTATATAAGAAAGATGTACAGCTCGTTGAAAATGTTCAGCGCCATGCAACTAAGATGTTACCAGGATTCAAAGAGATACCATACCAAGATAGATTGCAGTCTCTGAAGCTACCAAGCCTGGTGTACAGACGTCTGCGTGGTGACTTAATTGAAACGTACAAGTATACACATGAGTTTATAGTGTGGACCAAGATCAGCTACTCCCACCAGATAAATGTGGCTCAACGGAAGCCTGAACAAACACTACAAGGAAGTCATGTACACAACAGAATTCCCATCTCACACATCCGCAACAACATGTCAGCTAAACAGGTGTGAGATAACCAAGTTGAAGAAGACAGTAAATACCTGCTACAGGCTATTTAGCCTACACAGCAGAAGAATATATGTATATGTATGTATGTATGTATGTATATATCTACAACATTTTAAAAAGTACGGCAATATCGAAACATACAAGTACGTAAATAACACCTACAATGTCAGCAAGAGAAGCTGCTGCCACCTGACCCATAGCAAATGTACCAGAGGCCACAGCTACAAGCTTCTAAGGCAACATTTTAACAGTGGCACAAGAAAGATTTTTCAGCATCCGTGTGATCAACTACTGGAACACCTTACAAGTCAGTTGTATCTGTCCCAACACTGAATACCTTCAAGGGACGATTAGACAAGTGCTACTGCAGTACAACTTTTGAAACTGACTTCCCAATCGAGCACATCAGCACCCACATCCAAGTTAAACAGGTGCAAGAAGTTAGCGACAACGAGAATGAGTGAAGATCTGCTACAGGCTGTCTAGCCTAACCAGCAGACGAGATCTATGTATCTATATATCTAGTACTTCTATGTAGTCCAAACACGGCTTGAGCAAAGATAATGGATATAGCAAAATGTGGTCAAGGAATTTAATTCAAGTATCCTCAAGGCTGCCAACGAAGCGATTCCTCGAGGGTTCAGGAAAAACTACCGCCCCTACTGGACAACAGAACTGCAAGCTGCACATGATAAACTAGACAAGGCCAGAGAAGATGCAGAGGGTAATCCATGTCATGAAAACCACTTCACGCTACAACAAACTAAAGCCAGGTATCTAAAGACCAAGCTGGAGGCCAAAAGAAGAAGCTGGAGGGAAAAGACGGCAGGGTTTAATTTAGAGAGACACCACAAAGCTATGGAGACTGACTAAAGCGCTGAATGATGAGGGTGTCGGGGGAGAGAAGATTACTCTTGAAGAAGATGGACAAACACTGACAGGAAAGATGGCTGCAGATGCCATTGCGAAGGCATATGCAAAAGAAAGCAACATTTCTATACCACGAATGCATCAAAAAGAGATTAGAAAAGAGCAAAAGGAAAGAACAGACACCAACACTCACGATGCAATGAAAGTTGACATTAGTTTAGCAGAACTGAAGAAGGCTATCCGCCAATTGAAGAAGAAGAAATCTCCTGGGCGATATAGCATTACGAATGAAATGATCCAACACATTGGCAATGCATCTCTCCGCAAGTTGCTAGACATCTTTAATCTCAGTTGGACCAATGGAGAGATTCCTCAGTGCTGGAAGGAAGCCAGAATGACTCCTATTCTGAAAAAAGGGAAGAACAAGACGAAAGTGCTGAGCTACCGTCCTATCAGTCTTACAAGCTGCATATGCAAGACCATGGAGCGCATCATCAACCAGCAGTTGCAGTGGTACCTGGAGTCGGAGAACATTATAGTTTCAGAGCAGGCCGGCTTCAGAAGATACAGGAGCACAGAAGATCAAACAACACATCTTGCACAGGTCATAGAGGACACTTTTCAAGCCAAGAAGGTGATGCTAGCTGCCTTTATCAATCTGCAGAAGGCATTTGACAAGGTGTGGAAGGATGGCCTCCTCATGAAGCTCCGGTGCACAGGCATCGGTGGCAACATGTTCCGATGGACCAAGTCATACCTACACAATCGCAGAGCTAGGGTGCTGGTGGATGGACAATCTGGACAGAATGTATTGCTGAGACAAGGGGTGCCACAAGGTGGAGTATTATCACCAACTCTGTTCATACTCTTCATTAATGACATTGTAGCAGAGCTGCCCAATGGGATCCAAGCAGCCCTCTATGCAGATGACCTCGTACTCTGGTGCACTGAGGAGTACACAACGACTGCCACGTACAGAATGCAGCTCGCGTTGGACAGAATTACAGCTTGGGCCAATCGCTGGTGTATTACCATCAACAAAGAAAAATCATCAGCCATGCTATTCTCACTGTCCACCAAAACCAAGGTTGGCAATCTGACACTGGGCGGTACCCCACTCGAGTACGAGGACCAGCAGACATACCTGGGAGTCACCTATGACAGAAGATTAACATGGAAGGAGCACATCCAGAATGCAGAGGCAAAGACCAGAAGAAAGCTAAACATCACGAGGAAGCTGGCAGGAACAGTCGGGTGCCAATGAAAGGATCCTCAAGACCATCTACCTAGGTGCCGTACGACCACACCTTGAGTATGGATCCAGCTCATGGATGACAGCAGCTAAATCTCATCAACAGAACCTCGACAGAGTACAAAACCAGGCACTGCGCATCATCACTGGTGGAATGAGATCAACACCAATAGAAAAAATGGAGCAGACAGCAGGCATCCCCCCACTTAGCAAAGGAAGGGAATGCAAAGCACTGATCCAAGCTGCAAAGTTCAAATCGTTCAACAACCACCCAATGAAGATCAGGCAAGCACAGCTGTCATCAGGAAGACTTAAAAGATATCGTTTTGTGAAAGAGACAAAAGCACTTCAAAGGAAACACCAAGAAATGTTGCCAGCACAAAGAGAAGACCCAAACCACACCCTTGATCCTCCACCCTGGGAAAGCAAACTACAGAGCATAGCTATTCGCACCACAGTACCTCATCTCACAACCAAAGATGAACACAGTGATGTGAGCAAGAAGGCCCTGACCCTAGCCATGCTGGAAGAAATGTACCCTCAGGAGACATGGATAAGGATCTACACAGATGGATCAGCCAAAGATGCAATTAGGAGCGGAGGTGCCAGACTGCACATACAGTATCCAAACGGACAACATGAGTCAGCTGCAATACCGACAGGCAACCACTGCACAAACTACAGAGCTGAAGTCGAAGCACTGGTTCATGCAGCTAATACAATCAGCAGACCAGCAGACCCTATTGCACAGATTGTCTTTTTATCTGATGCCCGCTCCGTTCTTGAGGCTATCACCAAAGGTAAGCTTCCACAACTTGAAAAAGCACTACAAACCATCAAATGCTTTCGGATAGCACTGCAGTGGATCCCTTCACACTGTGGAGTCCAAGGAAATGAGGAAGCAGACAAGATGGCAAAGGTGGGTGCAGAAGAGAATCAGACAGAAAACATGGTTACCCGTACAGAGATGAAGACTATCATCAAGTCACTCTACAGAACACCTCAATCAGAAGATGCCTACCATCATCGAGGCCAGAGCAAGTGACCATTTTTCGCCTCAGAACTGGACACAACAGACTAAACCAACACATGTACAGGCGGTTCCACCTTACAACAACGCCCGCTTGTCCTTGTGGAGAAGCAGAACAGACCACAGAGCACATACTTCAATGTTGCAGTATGTATCAGCTGCTGAGAGCAGAGATCTGGCCTTTGTCAACCTCTTTTCTTGAAAAGCTGTATGGGCCTGTGGAAGAACTGCAGAAAACCACAGATTTCATCTTGAGAACGGCTCTCCAAGTGTGATACCAGCGATCGAAAAGAAGAAGCAAGATGGGAAATACCCGCACGCTTTGCGACGCTACTGAAAAACAGCGCCATCATACGACTACGACGTGACTTTGACGTTATACCAGGGGCATTAACTCGTAACGTGAATGATGAGGTAACGCAAATCGCACTTGACGCGGGAAACAAAGCGAAACAGGCGAAATAAATAAATAAATAGCCAAACAAGGTAAACAAACAAACATGTAAATAATCAAATAGATATGGCGCGCTGCAGTGAATTTAAAGGCGGAAAATCAAGATAAAAAATGTAGACTGATCATAGTTGAGGGGGCTCAGGCTCTGCGATCGGATGCACAAATTAAAAGGGGAAGAATGAAAATTGTGTTTTTTAGTTCCCGAAAGATAAGGAAAGGTTAGAAATTCCTGTTATAGTCCTACTATTTGCTACACCATGCCTATACATACCTATAATTAACACCAAATATATATATACACATATATATTTATATATGGGGGGTGGGGTGGTGGGACTGTGGGTTGTACATCGTCAAATATCATGCACATTCGCCTACGCATTGCAAATATAATTGATGTAGGCAAGAAGAGATTATCTGATTGTCAAGAAAAATGGGGTACTGAAATTTTTGAACGACACTATTCTAAGCACAGCATACATGTATACGTACGAATGGAGCGGGTACATGGACGCACGCACGCATACGTGTGCATCCATTAAGTTAATGCTAATACAGGATCTTATTTTGAGCACCTGTTTTGCACTATAGAAAATAATATCATGGCCGGCGTGCGCGCCACACCACCACGGCACTTTTTGAGCTAGCAAAACATTATTTTTTTAACAGTTATATATCGCAACCATTTCCAGTTTCCAACTCTATAAATTTATTAATTAAATATAATCTGCTAATTCTTTTTTAACATATTTTATTGTATCATGTGTACAAAGGGATTGGGCACAAGTTCTAACAATTTTTTTCCGTCCTCTCTCTCTCGCGAGAGAGAGAGAGAGAGGAGTAGAGAGAGAGAGAGAGAGAGAGAGAGAGAGAGAGAGAGAGAGAGAGAGAGAGAGAGAGAGAGAGAGAGAGAGAGAGAGAGAGTCAAACAGAAATTACTACTTGACAACATTAATTACATTATACACTATTTTAGACAAAAAAATCAATCACTGAAAGTGAAATCCTGACATTACATCTCCCTTTAAGATATTCATTAAGAAAAGAGTTGCAAGAGCTGGGTCAAAAATGTTCAACTTCATATTATCATAGACATTATCCAATATATAACAGTGCAATTCTCAAGAAAAAATAAGAATTCTGGCAGATAAGCACCTGCTAATAATATTTATAGATATATTTCTTTTCTGCAAACAAATTTAATTATATACAATGATCTAAGGAATAATAAAACATGGCGCTGCTATAGTTGAGGTAGGTGTGGGGTTGTATATGTGGGTGAGTGGGGTTAGGGGTGAGTGGGGTTAGGGTGGGGGTGGCAAACGGCGCGCTTCAGTCAGATTTTAAACTTTACTGGACAAATTTGAGTAATTTCAGCAGCAGCAGACGCAGTACCACTAGCAGCAGCGGTACATAATTTTAGTAGTAGTAGTAGTAGTAGTATTCACCATTTTTCTGAACAGTTCTCAATTTTTATCAGCTCATCTCTAACCCGGGCAACTTCTAGTTAATAATTATTTTTGCGTTGTTATAGTATCATCAGCCTTGTATAGGGAGGGTCGGTATAAAATGGTCCCTATGTACGTGTATAGGTCAGTGAGTGATAGCCGCGGCACGCTGGCTCATGCCTGTGCGTGCAGGCGAGTAACTGCAAGACTCAAATTTGTAGGAGCACAGAAGGAACAAGTCCGGGTTGAATACTTGCCACGGTAGAATCAAAATTGATCAGGAGGTTTAACCAATAGTAGAATCAAGGAGGTCGGTATTCACGGTGCGGGACCCCTCCCCCCACCCTCCCACCCACTATATTCTAAGGCCATCTCCTGCATTTCAGGATATAAATACTGTTTCCTGCAAATTTACCCCGTTTTGCGCAGTTTCTGCTGAAAAACAGTTGACTAAATTGGGAAAATCTGTATGTCAGCAGGCTACGAACATATAACGTGCAGTCAATGGCACGCCATCGCAAATACCCACGCGTTCATTAACTTTTTAGCCAGAAAACTGTACACCTCCCATAAGGCTGGAGTCCAATATAACAGTGATTTCATGAACTGGAATCGTGTATGGGTAACTCAAATATAACAAATTTGATTGAATTCCACCAAACCTGTGCCATCGTTTTTGTATTTCTTTGCCCGTCTGTAACTTCAAGTTACACACATAGATGACATAACTAGAAGACCGGTGTGGCCAAATCCCACAGCCCTCTGACCGCATAACTCCACCAGATACCCCCCTCCCCCCCCCACCCCCGCCGGCTTTACGTTTGAAACACAACCAGAACTTTAGGTATTTCTCTAGGGACCCAGAACAAGAATTTTCTAAAACTTTGCACAGAGCTCCCTCTACGTTCGGTCCTGTGAGAAATATCTTTGCTTTACAAATACACGGATAATACTTAATTTTACGGAGCAATCAAATCTGTAACAAAGATTGCAGATCGAAGATGAAACTGAATAAGTTTAGCAATTTTACCTAGCATTTTTGTTTATGTACGTACATGGTATCTTGGAAATTAGCCAACGATCATCATGAGACTTGTAATGGCATAAAGCGGAGTATGTCAGCTAAATGCACAACTATGTTTCATTTTTCTCTATCATAATGATTAATGGTTTAAGTATTGGATTTGCCCTAATTTGTGCAAATTTTAAAACAGTGTCTCACTGAGAGATATGCCCGTATAGAATATAAGCCCTACCATTCCACAGAGGCATGGGAAATTTCGAGCTGATAGCAAATATTTTATAATATGCGCCAGACTAATCATAATCGCTTAGGCCTACACGATTTCAGAAACTACTCATACTTCTCTAATCAAATAGGAATTATAACACACAACACATGCGCCATTGATCATGGAAATGCAAATTTGATTCTTCACGGTGAAATTCTGAGTAATATGCGCCAGACTAATCATAATCGCTTAGGCCTACGCGATTTCAGAAACTACTCATACTTCTCTAATCAAATAGGAATTATAACACACAACACATGCGCCATTGATCATGGAAATGCAAATTTGATTCTTCACGGTGAAATTCTGAGTAATAACAAAAACACCCATTTTTTGTCAATATTTTAGGGAGCCCGCCCGAACACTGATTTTTAGTCAAGTGCGTGTAGACCAATATCTAGACCTATCAAGCAAGTATAGACGGCGGCCTGGACACTGGTCTAATTGAAGTTATTTTAAAGCAAAACGTGTATATCTGGATTAGGTTATAATATTAACATAAATGGGCTATAAATTATAAAATTATTATTGACCATATCGCACCTGTTAAATAAGTAAATTTGATGTAAAAAGGCGACACTTGCTTGATCTATTAGCAAAACGTAATTGTTTTTAATTACCTCCCCCTCTACAATGTCAAGTCAAGGACGTAAGAGGGCGCTACGCCGGAAAAGCTGCTCAAAATTGTATGTGCGTTATAACGTAATTCCCATCTTGCTATATCTATTATATTTGGCTTGAGTAGCAACTTCTCAGGCCGTGCTCGGACTGTACTTCTATGATGCTTTTTTAGCCATAACAGTTTTTCTGTTTGAGGTAGGACTAGACCATAGGCACCTTCAGCGTGACGTTGTACTACTCGTGTGCTACCCTCTATGTATATATATATATATATATATATATATATATATATATATATATATATATATATATATGGGAAAGGGCTAAGGATAGGCCGTAATCAGCAGCCTATCACGGAAAAGCAAGGATAAGCATCAACTAAATAATATACAGTAACTCAAGCGGATACATGTATCTTCCAAATAGTGTATAAATTCAGATCAACAGCATGCCTATAATTACACAATATATTGCTGCTGCACTCTGGTCTTTGAGATAAAAGGATGTAAAGGTGAATTCAGATTTCCATCCTGCCACCTGCATGACCTCATCTAAAGACAAACCCTCAAAAAGAGCGAAAGAAGTAGCCATACCTCTAACGTCATCGGCTTTAATAAGGGAGAGATTAATTTGATCAGTTATTTCTGAGGCATATTGTACGTCCAACAGCGGGAGGTTGACATTTCCCGGAATCTTAGAACACGTTTACAGAAATGCATTTCAGCAGCTTGAATCTGACAATGCGCTACTGATTAGTACAAAATTATGCCAAACAATGTTTGTTTGCATTTCAAAAGATGGACTAAACACTGAATAATTGACGTTTTACGCGATGTATTGTCGTATTCATAATCAGCTGATTAAAATGTGAAAGGGTATTTTACATTCCACTCGTTTGTTTTTGGGTTTCCTCGGGCTAAAAATTGACAACCAATAGAAATATTCGGTCTTACGTGTGTGCGGCTTATCAGCATTAGCCAATCAGCGCCGTGGACTCTGTAGCCCTTACTGGCTCCTCTATTGTGATTATGAGCAATTGGAGTCGGGTACCAGCTTACTTATACAATCACAGCAGTGACCGGGACCCAATCCAAACTTGTTCAGACACATATTGCGCACGCGCGAAGAAACGTTCCCGGTAATCGCGATGTATTGGAGCTTACCGGTACACAATCCAGACTTGCGAAACCAGGAACAAGGAAGTGTTTGTTGACAAAATGGCTGCCGGAAAAAATGACAAATCCCGATATTTTCATTTTCCATACCTTTTCCATAGCAGTACCGCGAAATATCGAATTTTCCATAGCTTTTTCAGCCCTGGAAATCGTTTTCTTAAATTTCCATACTTTTTCCAGACTTCCATACCTGCATGGGAACCCTGGATATGAGGCCTGTGTAATTTGCTCTGAGCTGTTTCGCGGACTGTTTCTTACTGCGTATATCGTGTTGATACTAGAGCTGGGCGGTATTGATATTTACATGATGGTATCGGTACCATGAAAAAATACTGCGGTATCACGGTATACCGTCATCTGAACTTGAGGCACGCCACGAAATTAGAACAATTTTTTCCATTTCCTTTTCACTTCCATCTCCAATCAACGGTAAATATAGGTAAAATAAATAAATCGGCTTCCTGATTTAGAGAAGAAAAACATGGCTATTGCATTGCGACTGTTTAGTTTCACGATTTTATTAGGTCACTATTTTTATTGACGTAATATCATTCATGGGAATATCGGTCAACGGGTGTGGTCAACTCGCTAACTATAATCCGCTGTTTGAGACATTGGGGTGCACTATTTTCAATCTGGATTGTTCTTGCTATTAATGCGTGCGACCAGCAAACGGTAAATTTTGGCAGTCGAGCCCTTTGATAAACAGAGTCCAGACAAAATGTGCGAGTATTTAAAGGGGGCGAGTGATGTACTGTTTTAGTTCTGTTGGAGTCGTATATTCTGTTACTCGTGAAAACATGCCTATACACATCCAACATCATATAACACGACATTGAAAATAGCCGATTCCAAAGCTTCTGATAATTACCGAGTACCCGATGTGCAGACTCGTTACTCACCATGCTTCACGTGAACAATGCATGTAAAAAGCTAATTCCGCGAACTTCCGACGTGTAGCCAGTTGAAAAATTAATTACAAAAACTAAAACACTATAATTTTTAGGTGTCGTTACTTAAACTGGATTTAATCCTTAAAGAAATTTCTTAAAACAAGCCAGAAAAATAAAAAATAACGACTTCAACGCTGCTCGTTGTTAATAAATTAGCACATGAGCAAAACGGCGCGAGCAAATACTACGTTTTAGTAAATTTTTATTGATAAATTCAGCATAGTAATGTATTTTCTCACAGTCTAGTTCATGAACAACCAATCAGATACGTCTTTGCGAGATTGCTGTTGTGTTTGAATAGCACGCAGTTTGTATGTTACAAAATGCTTGGAGTAATAAATTACAAATAATAGAAACGGGAATAGAGAATATATTATAGTGTAATTACTACCGGCGGATGGTCAGAGAATGAGTTTAGATGTTTTAAATAAAGCAATTTTACCGTGAGACTTTCAAGGCGTACATTTGACATACAATTCTGCCTGTCATTATTTTGTAATTGATGTCTTGATGTTTGTTTTTACAACGACCCTTTCACCTCAACTCGGCTAATAGTTAGAGATGCCTGTATTTTTGGCACTATTAGCACCTATTTACCCTTGGTCAAGTCAGATTTTATGAATATATTTCTCAAATATTGCTCAAACATTATGGATGGTATTCACGGTATTTGGAAATGTCAACGGTCACAGTCCTCACGGTACTATCGTCAGACCGCCCAGCTCTAGTTGATACAATATACATATGTATATTAAGCCTTAGTTAAAATGCTGTACACATTGATTAATTCATCATTCGAAGAAATTCAAGTCTGAATAATTATTATTAAAAATTTGTGTTGTTATTCAAATTCATCCACACGTCTCTCACCCCCTGTCCTCCATCCATCCCCACTCCCAAACAGACAGACCGACAGACCCAATCGAAACACGCTGTCTATCCATTCACGGGTTGGGGTGGGTGGGGGTGGAAGTAATGAATCCAAATGAAATTGAATACTACCAATGAATTCGATTAAAATGCTCTGATCTATATATAATGATCAAGATTATTATAAATCTTATTTTGTATATAGCATAGTTCGATGGCAGCAGCAACGGCCAATAAAATTATTTTCAAAACATTCAACAACCTGTTTGTTAAATAGTAAAAATATACAATTTGTACACTTGACTAACTATTCAATGTTCATGACCGATGTAGATACGTCATTCAGTATGCGTTTTGATTGTGATGCTTACCTTGAGTGAAAGATCGATCAGCTCTCTCCATTAGGCTGGTAACGGACTCTTCACTCCTTCGCTGGTGAATGAATATATGGCAATGGAGGAATTCAGTTTTAGCTAAGCCCGGCCATCTCTAGCTAAGTTCTACACACACTTCGCCCTTTTTGGGATCGATCAATCACTAAACTCCATGACTACCAGTATCAAGTTACAGAAAACTATACAGGTTAGGCTGCTGGATATTTGGAAACTAATTTGACTTGGTGCTGTTGCTGCTTATCACTGCTATCAATATGTTTATTAAATAGTAAAGCCATACAAGTTGATTATGACGTCATATGATTGATGGCTAAACTGGAAATGTACATTGGAGTCGGATACCAGATCTGCGTTCAATAGGGAAAAACTTCAATACCAAATACGCCCTCTTGACTTACATCCCGCCCTGAAGGTATATTCTTTCAAAATAATGTATTCATTTGCTATCATTTTTCATTTGGTATCATTTATTCATTTGGGTAATTTGGCGTGCCGGTTTATCCTACATGTATGTACCTACTGTTCATATAGTATCACGTAATATATGTTTGTTTATATTACATCCTATTATATATGTCATAATATATTTTGCAATTAATGTTTGTATGTAAGGAGTACACCACTTCATACTCGTTCATAGGCTTGAAATAAACGCGAGTTACCACTTTTCGTGAGGGGTAAGAATAAGGATATATACATTAGCGTTAACAGACATATTAGCGGGTACAATATAAACCAAACTAAGAATTAATTAAAAACTCACTACGTACATTGCATATAAATCATGAAAAAAGTTCACAAAACAAAAGCAAACAGGAAGTTGTTTTTGCTGTGTTGTTCCTCCTTCTTCTAGCTCTGTAAATTCCTCCTGTCGTAATAGCAACATGGCTGGTAACTGGCCCGTACAAATGTAATGTTATATAATTGTAAGTTATGAAAGAAAATTAGTTTGGATTGAACGAGTGTTTTATCTACATTTTCAAGTGCAGTCCAAGAGTGGGCGTCCGCTCTCCTCTGTTATCGTTTTACAGAACTAGGAAAAGTGACTGCAATGAATGATGAGAGTAATATTCATAGACAATTCCCAGCTCTTCAATGACCCTAGTGGAACAGTTTACACAGAGCTATTCCATGACCGCATTCATCCAAATGTCAATGGAACGCGTGTTTTGTCAGAAAACATTACAAACTGGGCGATGACAATAGGGCGTATTAGGTATTGAAGCAAACAGTTCAATAGGACTAATCAAGAGAACATTTACCAACATTGATCAATCTACTTTCACGCTACTATACAAATCACTTGTGCGACCCATTCTTGAATACTGCAACTCAGCATGGTCTCCAAGACTGAAAAGGCAATCGCAGCTATTAGAAAGAGTACAACGCAGAGCAACAAAACTTGTCCCACAAATCAGAGAGTATAGCTACACAGAAAGACTTGAAGCCCTAAATCTAATGTCACTGAAATATAGACGGTTTCGTGGAGATTTGATTGAAACATTCAAACTCATCAAAGATCTATATAATATTGATAAGAACTACTTTTTCGAACTGTCCAATGTTACACGGACCAGAGGTCATAGGCTCAAGCTCAACATAAAACGTAGCAGCAAAGATATTCGGAAGCACTCCTTCGCAAATAATAATAATAATAATAATAGTACATTTTTAGAGCGCTTAATCCATGCAACTGCATGCTCTAAGCGCTAACGCGCGTAAGTATTCTATGGATATGCTATTTGAAATAAATAGAATTTAAGATTGGATTTAAAGATTTCTAAAGTTGATGAGTTTCTAATTTCATTTGGTAAGTTATTCCATTCGGTAGCTGCAGTGAAAGAGAAAGTTTTATGGCCATATGTTTTAGAGTTGACCTTAGGTACTTTTAGTAGATTTAGATTTGCAGATCTGAGAGAGCGACCAGGAATGTAAGGTTGTACAAGGTCAGAGAGATAGGCTGGTGCTGTGCCAGATACACATTGGTATGTCAGACATAGTGTCTTAAAAGTTATTCTTTGCACAATGGGGAGCCAGTGCAAATCATGTAGGACCGGAGTAATGTGTTCTCGCTTGGCACACAGGGATATGATTCTCGCTGCAGTGTTCTGGACCACCTGAAGTCGCTGAATAAGTTCTTTTGAGGCGCCAATCAGGAGGCTATTACAATAATCCAGGCGCGACGTTATCAATGCTCGTACTAGCATGATCGCGGCCTCTTTTGTGATATAGCGCCTGATGCTGCCGATATTGCGCAATTGAAAATAGCAGACTTTGCAGATGTAACTAACATGTTTATCCATAGTCAGTTCATTGTCTAAGTATACACCAAGATCCTTTACGACAGTTGACAGCTTTATTTGACTATTTCCAGCTGTGATGTCACATAGGTCAGTCTTAGCACGTCGGTTTGCTGGCCCGACTAACAGAGCTTCAGTCTTTTCATCATTAAGTTTCAGCATGTTTGTAGTCATCCACTCTTTAATGTCTATATAACACATATTGAGCTGACTTGTTGCTAATCGTGCAGTACATGTTGAAGGTTCAAAACTAATGACAAGCTGTGTGTCATCAGCATAGAAGTGACGCATATTGTTGTGCTGATCAATAACCGATCCAAGTGGTTGTGTGTAGAGTGTAAATAACACCGGACCTAGAATAGACCCCTGAGGCACACCACACACGAGGTTGACTGGTTCTGAAAGTGTGCCGTTAATATATACAGACTGGTGTCTATCGGATAAATATGAGTGAAACCAGTTCCAGACAGTGCCTTGTAAACCAAATACACTACTCAATTGTGACATAAGTAAATGATGGTCTATCGTATCAAATGCGGCACTGAGGTCAAGGAGTAGCAACAATGACACATTACCTCTGTCTACCGCCTCTCGAATATTATTGAGGACGCATAATAGAGCAGTCTCCGTGCTATGACGCTGACGGTACGCTGACTGAAACGGTTCATATAACGCATTGTCACTTACATGAGCTGATAATCTTTTGAACACCGCCTTCTCGATTAGCTTAGACATAAAAGGCAGGTTCGAGACAGGTAGAGTGGCACCACATTGGAATTCACTGCCAACAACAATAGTCGAAGCAACCACAGTCGAAATATTCAAGGGCAAACTAGACATCTTTTTCAAAGAAAGAATATTTGAATTCGACTGAACACAATTAATTGTGGTGTGGCTTTGGACATTGCTGTTACACATATGCTTATACAACATATGTGAGCCGTCAATTCCCAAAGTCATAATACAATTATTACATCACAGTGGACTAATCTTGAAACAGCCTGTGCATCTACATGAACATGCACACATGAAGATAGCTACACGTGTTGTATCCAGACCAGGGTTGCCTGCCCTACCAGTTTAGCACTGAGGCAATAACAAGCCAATGGCTTATGCCTTGTAAATTGATGATGATGATGATGAAACTATTTAAGCTCGATTCTTATAATGTCACAAACTGCGTACATGACACCTATGCTACAGAATGTAGACAATCATTTCATGAATCCATATTTTCACAATGGGAGGATGCATGGGAGAAGTCACCAGAACTACAACGCAAAGAGCTCCTGGGCAAATCGGGTCCCCACCCACCACCAATCACAGTACAGACCAACCCAGTACTATCACAATTTTCAAACTGTACAGTAACTAATGACCCAGCAACTGTAAAGAGATTTAATGGCATACATAGTAATTTGCATGACACTGTACATACATCAGAACATCTCAATTGTTCCAACTTTTGCTTTGATAAGTCACATTGTGCGAATGTAGATTCTCTATTTAAATGGAATGTTTTAAATACTGGTAATGTACCCGATGATTGTGTCCTTAAGGAACGTTGTTTCCCTATATCCACTAGAAACTGTTTCACTTTACTTTCAGACGAATGTGTAAATAATAAACATGGCCAAAGTCTGACACAATCTCTGGTCGGCTCCAAAATTAGAGGAAATAAACCAAATAATGTAAATACGAAATGTACAAAATCAATTAATGAGATTACGATCCTCTATACAAATGCTGACGTCTTTACACATGAGAAGAAAACCGAACTTCTGCACATAGTACAAGATGACCCACCAGATATCATAGCTATAGTTGAAACCAAGCCAAAAAACTACAGAACTCAACCTAGTATAGCAGACTACAATCTAGATGGCTACAGCATTGAAGATAAAAATATTACTACTACAATAGGAAGAGGTATCTTACTATACATAAAAAACACTTTATCTTATAAACTACTAAGCATTAACCAAAGTATGTTCGAAGAATACATCCTCTGCGACATACGATGTAAACATAAAACTCTGCGTTTGGGAGTGTTTTATAGAAGCCCAAACCCTAATAACCAAAACAATAATGAACTCTGTCATATTTTAAAGGAAATACACACCACTAACCTGCACTCGCTTATTCTAGGAGACTTTAATATGCCACATATTAATTGGTTTACAAACACATACAACACCTCTAGCTCTAGCCTAGACTTTACGTTTAAGTTTATTGAATCTGTAAGAGACTGCTTCTTACAACAGCTAATTTCAATGCCTACTAGAGGGCGTGGGTCCGACAAGCCAACAATATTGGATTTAGTATTTACTAATTACCCTGACCTGGTGGATAATATTCATACAAATGCGCCACTTGGAAAAAGTGACCATTCCACTATACAGATGGAGATTCGCTTAAATGGCGAATTTACTACTACAAGTAAAACAAGGGTCTGTTATGATAAAGCAGATTATAAAGCTATAATTAATTTCTTAAATATAGACTGGAACACACGCCTAAAAGAAATAAACGATATTAATGATATGTGGCAGACCATATTTGGAATGTGTCAAGAAGCTGAAAATAAATTTATTCCTAAAAGAACAATAAAAAACAAAAGGCACAAATATCCTCTTGACCAAACTACAAGAACCAAAATAAACAGGAAGAAGCGACTATGGAAAAAATATATTGATACAGGCGGTAACCGTAATATATATGATGAATATTGTAAAACAAGAAACCAGGTTCGAAAAGAAACAAGAAAAGCACAGAAACAATATGAGAAAAATATTTCTATATCAGCCAAAAATAATCCTAAAAAGTTTTGGAATTATGTGCAATCCAAGACTAAAGTCAGATCAGGTATTCCAGATCTGCAAATACCTAGTGCCACTGAGCATGATATGGAAGTGTCATTTACAAAAAATGATAAAGAGAAGGCAGCTACTTCAGATCAAAGGAAGGGAATGCAAAGCACTGATCCAAGCTGCAAAGTTCAAATCGTTCAACAACCACCCAATGAAGATCAGGCAAGCACAGCTGTCATCAGGAAGACTTAAAAGATATCGTTTTGTGAAAGAGACAAAAGCACTTCAAAGGAAACACCAAGAAATGTTGCCAGCACAAAGAGAAGACCCAAACCACACCCTTGATCCTCCACCCTGGGAAAGCAAACTACAGAGCATAGCTATTCGCACCACAGTACCTCATCTCACAACCAAAGATGAACACAGTGATGTGAGCAAGAAGGCCCTGACCCTAGCCATGCTGGAAGAAATGTACCCTCAGGAGACAAGGATAAGGATCTACACAGATGGATCAGCCAAAGATGCAATTAGGAGCGGAGGTGCCAGACTGCACATACAGTATCCAAACGGACAACATGAGTCAGCTGCAATACCGACAGGCAACCACTGCACAAACTACAGAGCTGAAGTCGAAGCACTGGTTCATGCAGCTAATACAATCAGCAGACCAGCAGACCCTATTGCACAGATTGTCTTTTTATCTGATGCCCGCTCCGTTCTTGAGGCTATCACCAAAGGTAAGCTTCCACAACTTGAAAAAGCACTACAAACCATCAAATGCTTTCGGATAGCACTGCAGTGGATCCCTTCACACTGTGGAGTCCAAGGAAATGAGGAAGCAGACAAGATGGCAAAGGTGGGTGCAGAAGAGAATCAGACAGAAAACATGGTTACCCGTACAGAGATGAAGACTATCATCAAGTCACTCTACAGAACACCTCAATCAGAAGATGCCTACCATCATCGAGGCCAGAGCAAGTGACCATTTTTCGCCTCAGAACTGGACACAACAGACTAAACCAACACATGTACAGGCGGTTCCACCTTACAACAACGCCCGCTTGTCCTTGTGGAGAAGCAGAACAGACCACAGAGCACATACTTCAATGTTGCAGTATGTATCAGCTGCTGAGAGCAGAGATCTGGCCTTTGTCAACCTCTTTTCTTGAAAAGCTGTATGGGCCTGTGGAAGAACTGCAGAAAACCACAGATTTCATCTTGAGAACGGCTCTCCAAGTGTGATACCAGCGATCGAAAAGAAGAAGCAAGATGGGAAATACCCGCACGCTTTGCGACGCTACTGAAAAACAGCGCCATCATACGACTACGACGTGACTTTGACGTTATACCAGGGGCATTAACTCGTAACGTGAATGATGAGGTAACGCAAATCGCACTTGACGCGGGAAACAAAGCGAAACAGGCGAAATAAATAAATAAATAGCCAAACAAGGTAAACAAACAAACATGTAAATAATCAAATAGATATGGCGCGCTGCAGTGGATTTAAAGGCGGAAAATCAAGATAAAAAATGTAGACTGATCATAGTTGAGGGGGCTCAGGCTCTGCGATCGGATGCACAAATTAAAAGGGGAAGAATGAAAATTGTGTTTTTTAGTTCCCGAAAGATAAGGAAAGGTTAGAAATTCCTGTTATAGTCCTACTATTTGCTACACCATGCCTATACATACCTATAATTAACACCAAATATATATATACACATATATATTTATATATGGGGGGTGGGGTGGTGGGACTGTGGGTTGTACATCGTCAAATATCATGCACATTCGCCTACGCATTGCAAATATAATTGATGTAGGCAAGAAGAGATTATCTGATTGTCAAGAAAAATGGGGTACTGAAATTTTTGAACGACACTATTCTAAGCACAGCATACATGTATACGTACGAATGGAGCGGGTACATGGACGCACGCACGCATACGTGTGCATCCATTAAGTTAATGCTAATACAGGATCTTATTTTGAGCACCTGTTTTGCACTATAGAAAATAATATCATGGCCGGCGTGCGCGCCACACCACCACGGCACTTTTTGAGCTAGCAAAACATTATTTTTTTAACAGTTATATATCGCAACCATTTCCAGTTTCCAACTCTATAAATTTATTAATTAAATATAATCTGCTAATTCTTTTTTAACATATTTTATTGTATCATGTGTACAAAGGGATTGGGCACAAGTTCTAACAATTTTTTTCCGTCCTCTCTCTCTCGCGAGAGAGAGAGAGAGAGGAGTAGAGAGAGAGAGAGAGAGAGAGAGAGAGAGAGTCAAACATAAATTACTACTTGACAACATTAATTACATTATACACTATTTTAGACAAAAAAAATCAATCACTGAAAGTGAAATCCTGACATTACATCTCCCTTTAAGATATTCATTAAGAAAAGAGTTGCAAGAGCTGGGTCAAAAATGTTCAACTTCATATTATCATAGACATTATCCAATATATAACAGTGCAATTCTCAAGAAAAAATAAGAATTCTGGCAGATAAGCACCTGCTAATAATATTTATAGATATATTTCTTTTCTGCAAACAAATTTAATTATATACAATGATCTAAGGAATAATAAAACATGGCGCTGCTATAGTTGAGGTAGGTGTGGGGTTGTATATGTGGGTGAGTGGGGTTAGGGGTGAGTGGGGTTAGGGTGGGGGTGGCAAACGGCGCGCTTCAGTCAGATTTTAAACTTTACTGGACAAATTTGAGTAATTTCAGCAGCAGCAGACGCAGTACCACTAGCAGCAGCGGTAGATAATTTTAGTAGTAGTAGTAGTAGTATTCACCATTTTTCTGAACAGTTCTCAATTTTTATCAGCTCATCTCTAACCCGGGCAACTTCTAGTTAATAATTATTTTTGCGTTGTTATAGTATCATCAGCCTTGTATAGGGAGGGTCGGTATAAAATGGTCCCTATGTACGTGTATAGGTCAGTGAGTGATAGCCGCGGCACGCTGGCTCATGCCTGTGCGTGCAGGCGAGTAACTGCAAGACTCAAATTTGTAGGAGCACAGAAGGAACAAGTCCGGGTTGAATACTTGCCACGGTAGAATCAAAATTGATCAGGAGGTTTAACCAATAGTAGAATCAAGGAGGTCGGTATTCACGGTGCGGGACCCCTCCCCCCACCCTCCCACCCACTATATTCTAAGGCCATCTCCTGCATTTCAGGATATAAATACTGTTTCCTGCAAATTTACCCCGTTTTGCGCAGTTTCTGCTGAAAAACAGTTGACTAAATTGGGAAAATCTGTATGTCAGCAGGCTACGAACATATAACGTGCAGTCAATGGCACGCCATCGCAAATACCCACGCGTTCATTAACTTTTTAGCCAGAAAACTGTACACCTCCCATAAGGCTGGAGTCCAATATAACAGTGATTTCATGAACTGGAATCGTGTATGGGTAACTCAAATATAACAAATTTGATTGAATTCCACCAAACCTGTGCCATCGTTTTTGTATTTCTTTGCCCGTCTGTAACTTCAAGTTACACACATAGATGACATAACTAGAAGACCGGTGTGGCCAAATCCCACAGCCCTCTGACCGCATAACTCCACCAGATACCCCCCTCCCCCCCCCACCCCCGCCGGCTTTACGTTTGAAACACAACCAGAACTTTAGGTATTTCTCTAGGGACCCAGAACAAGAATTTTCTAAAACTTTGCACAGAGCTCCCTCTACGTTCGGTCCTGTGAGAAATATCTTTGCTTTACAAATACACGGATAATACTTAATTTTACGGAGCAATCAAATCTGTAACAAAGATTGCAGATCGAAGATGAAACTGAATAAGTTTAGCAATTTTACCTAGCATTTTTGTTTATGTACGTACATGGTATCTTGGAAATTAGCCAACGATCATCATGAGACTTGTAATGGCATAAAGCGGAGTATGTCAGCTAAATGCACAACTATGTTTCATTTTTCTCTATCATAATGATTAATGGTTTAAGTATTGGATTTGCCCTAATTTGTGCAAATTTTAAAACAGTGTCTCACTGAGAGATATGCCCGTATAGAATATAAGCCCTACCATTCCACAGAGGCATGGGAAATTTCGAGCTGATAGCAAATATTTTATAATATGCGCCAGACTAATCATAATCGCTTAGGCCTACGCGATTTCAGAAACTACTCATACTTCTCTAATCAAATAGGAATTATAACACACAACACATGCGCCATTGATCATGGAAATGCAAATTTGATTCTTCACGGTGAAATTCTGAGTAATAACAAAAACACCCATTTTTTGTCAATATTTTAGGGAGCCCGCCCGAACACTGATTTTTAGTCAAGTGCGTGTAGACCAATATCTAGACCTATCAAGCAAGTATAGACGGCGGCCTGGACACTGGTCTAATTGAAGTTATTTTAAAGCAAAACGTGTATATCTGGATTAGGTTATAATATTAACATAAATGGGCTATAAATTATAAAATTATTATTGACCATATCGCACCTGTTAAATAAGTAAATTTGATGTAAAAAGGCGACACTTGCTTGATCTATTAGCAAAACGTAATTGTTTTTAATTACCTCCCCCTCTACAATGTCAAGTCAAGGACGTAAGAGGGCGCTACGCCGGAAAAGCTGCTCAAAATTGTATGTGCGTTATAACGTAATTCCCATCTTGCTATATCTATTATATTTGGCTTGAGTAGCAACTTCTCAGGCCGTGCTCGGACTGTACTTCTATGATGCTTTTTTAGCCATAACAGTTTTTCTGTTTGAGGTAGGACTAGACCATAGGCACCTTCAGCGTGACGTTGTACTACTCGTGTGCTACCCTCTATGTATATATATATATATATATATATATATATATATATATATATATATATATATATATATGGGAAAGGGCTAAGGATAGGCCGTAATCAGCAGCCTATCACGGAAAAGCAAGGATAAGCATCAACTAAATAATATACAGTAACTCAAGCGGATACATGTATCTTCCAAATAGTGTATAAATTCAGATCAACAGCATGCCTATAATTACACAATATATTGCTGCTGCACTCTGGTCTTTGAGATAAATGGATGTAAAGGTGAATTCAGATTTCCATCCTGCCACCTGCATGACCTCATCTAAAGACAAACCCTCAAAAAGAGCGAAAGAAGTAGCCATACCTCTAACGTCATCGGCTTTAATAAGGGAGAGATTAATTTGATCAGTTATTTCTGAGGCATATTGTACGTCCAACAGCGGGAGGTTGACATTTCCCGGAATCTTAGAACACGTTTACAGAAATGCATTTCAGCAGCTTGAATCTGACAATGCGCTACTGATTAGTACAAAATTATGCCAAACAATGTTTGTTTGCATTTCAAAAGATGGACTAAACACTGAATAATTGACGTTTTACGCGATGTATTGTCGTATTCATAATCAGCTGATTAAAATGTGAAAGGGTATTTTACATTCCACTCGTTTGTTTTTGGGTTTCCTCGGGCTAAAAATTGACAACCAATAGAAATATTCGGTCTTACGTGTGTGCGGCTTATCAGCATTAGCCAATCAGCGCCGTGGACTCTGTAGCCCTTACTGGCTCCTCTATTGTGATTATGAGCAATTGGAGTCGGGTACCAGCTTACTTATACAATCACAGCAGTGACCGGGACCCAATCCAAACTTGTTCAGACACATATTGCGCACGCACGAAGAAACGTTCCCGGTAATCGCGATGTATTGGAGCTTACCGGTACACAATCCAGACTTGCGAAACCAGGAACAAGGAAGTGTTTGTTGACAAAATGGCTGCCGGAAAAAATGACAAATCCCGATATTTTCATTTTCCATACCTTTTCCATAGCAGTACCGCGAAATATCGAATTTTCCATAGCTTTTTCAGCCCTGGAAATCGTTTTCTTAAATTTCCATACTTTTTCCAGACTTCCATACCTGCATGGGAACCCTGGATATGAGGCCTGTGTAATTTGCTCTGAGCTGTTTCGCGGACTGTTTCTTACTGCGTATATCGTGTTGATACTAGAGCTGGGCGGTATTGATATTTACATGATGGTATCGGTACCATGAAAAAATACTGCGGTATCACGGTATACCGTCATCTGAACTTGAGGCACGCCACGAAATTAGAACAATTTTTTCCATTTCCTTTTCACTTCCATCTCCAATCAACGGTAAATATAGGTAAAATAAATAAATCGGCTTCCTGATTTAGAGAAGAAAAACATGGCTATTGCATTGCGACTGTTTAGTTTCACGATTTTATTAGGTCACTATTTTTATTAACGTAATATCATTCATGGGAATATCGGTCAACGGGTGTGGTCAACTCGCTAACTATAATCCGCTGTTTGAGACATTGGGGTGCACTATTTTCAATCTGGATTGTTCTTGCTATTAATGCGTGCAACCAGCAAACGGTAAATTTTGGCAGTCGAGCCCTTTGATAAACAGAGTCCAGACAAAATGTGCGAGTATTTAAAGGGGGCGAGTGATGTACTGTTTTATTTCTGTTGGAGTCGTATATTCTGTTACTCGTGAAAACATGCCTATACACATCCAACATCATATAACACGACATTGAAAATAGCCGATTCCAAAGCTTCTGATAATTACCGAGTACCCGATGTGCAGACTCGTTACTCACCATGCTTCACGTGAACAATGCATGTAAAAAGCTAATTCCGCGAACTTCCGACGTGTAGCCAGTTGAAAAATTAATTACAAAAACTAAAACACTATAATTTTTAGGTGTGGTTACTTAAACTGGATTTAATCCTTAAAGAAATTTCTTAAAACAAGCCAGAAAAATAAAAAATAACGACTTCAACGCTGCTCGTTGTTAATAAATTAGCACATGAGCAAAACGGCGCGAGCAAATACTACGTTTTAGTAAATTTTTATTGATAAATTCAGCATAGTAATGTATTTTCCCACAGTCTAGTTCATGAACAACCAATCAGATACGTCTTTGCGAGATTGCTGTTGTGTTTGAATAGCACGCAGTTTGTATGTTACAAAATGCTTGGAGTAATAAATTACAAATAATAGAAACGGGTTTTTACAACGACCCTTTCACCTGAACTCGGCTAATAGTTAGGGATGCCTGTATTTTTGGCACTATTAGCACCTATTTACCCTTGGTCAAGTCAGATTTTATGAATATATTTCTCAAATATTGCTCAAACATTATGGATGGTATTCACGGTATTTGGAAATGTCAACGGTCACAGTCCTCACGGTACTATCGTCAGACCGCCCAGCTCTAGTTGATACAATATACATATGTATATTAAGCCTTAGTTAAAATGCTGTACACATTGATTAATTCATCATTCGAAGAAATTCAAGTCTGAATAATTATTATTAAAAATTTGTGTTGTTATTCAAATTCATCCACACGTCTCTCACCCCCTGTCCTCCATCCATCCCCACTCCCAAACAGACAGACCGACAGACCCAATCGAAACACGCTGTCTATCCATTCACGGGTTGGGGTGGGTGGGGGTGGAAGTAATGAATCCAAATGAAATTGAATACTACCAATGAATTCGATTAAAATGCTCTGATCTATATATAATGATCAAGATTATTATAAATCTTATTTTGTATATAGCATAGTTCGATGGCAGCAGCAACGGCCAATAAAATTATTTTCAAAACATTCAACAACCTGTTTGTTAAATAGTAAAAATATACAATTTGTACACTTGACTAACTATTCAATGTTCATGACCGATGTAGATACGTCATTCAGTATGCGTTTTGATTGTGATGCTTACCTTGAGTGAAAGATCGATCAGCTCTCTCCATTAGGCTGGTAACGGACTCTTCACTCCTTCGCTGGTGAATGAATATATGGCAATGGAGGAATTCAGTTTTAGCTAAGCCCGGCCATCTCTAGCTAAGTTCTACACACACTTCGCCCTTTTTGGGATCGATCAATCACTAAACTCCATGACTACCAGTATCAAGTTACAGAAAACTATACAGGTTAGGCTGCTGGATATTTGGAAACTAATTTGACTTGGTGCTGTTTATCACTGCTATCAATATGTTTATTAAATAGTAAAGACATACAAGTTGATTATGACGTCATATGATTGATGGCTAAACTGGAAATGTACATTGGAGTCGGATACCAGATCTGCGTTCAATAGGGAAAAACTTCAATACCAAATACGCCCTCTTGACTTACATCCCGCCCTGAAGGTATATTCTTTCAAAATAATGTATTCATTTGCTATCATTTGTTTTCATTTGGTATCATTTATTCATTTGGGTAATTTGGCGTGCCGGTTTATCCTACATGTATGTACCTACTGTTCATATAGTATCACGTAATATATGTTTGTTTATATTACATCCTATTATATATGTCATAATATATTTTGCAATTAATGTTTGTATGTAAGGAGTACACCACTTCATACTCGTTCATAGGCTTGAAATAAACGCGAGTTACCACTTTTCGTGAGGGGTAAGAATAAGGATATATACATTAGCGTTAACAGACATATTAGCGGGTACAATATAAACCAAACTAAGAATTAATTAAAAACTCACTACGTACATTGCATATAAATCATGAAAAAAGTTCACAAAACAAAAGCAAACAGGAAGTTGTTTTTGCTGTGTTGTTCCTCCTTCTTCTAGCTCTGTAAATTCCTCCTGTCGTAATAGCAACATGGCTGGTAACTGGCCCGTACAAATGTAATGTTATATAATTGTAAGTTATGAAAGAAAATTAGTTTGGATTGAACGAGTGTTTTATCTACATTTTCAAGTGCAGTCCAAGAGTGGGCGTCCGCTCTCCTCTGTTATCGTTTTACAGAACTAGGAAAAGTGACTGCAATGAATGATGAGAGTAATATTCATAGACAATTCCCAGCTCTTCAATGACCCTAGTGGAACAGTTTACACAGAGCTATTCCATGACCGCATTCATCCAGATGTCAATGGAACGCGTGTTTTGTCAGAAAACATTACAAACTGGGCGATGACAATAGGGCGTATTAGGTATTGAAGCAAACAGTTCAATAGGACTAATCAAGAGAACATTTACCAACATTGATCAATCTACTTTCACGCTACTATACAAATCACTTGTGCGACCCATTCTTGAATACTGCAACTCAGCATGGTCTCCAAGACTGAAAAGGCAATCGCAGCTATTAGAAAGAGTACAACGCAGAGCAACAAAACTTGTCCCACAAATCAGAGAGTATAGCTACACAGAAAGACTTGAAGCCCTAAATCTAATGTCACTGAAATATAGACGGTTTCGTGGAGATTTGATTGAAACATTCAAACTCATCAAAGATCTATATAATATTGATAAGAACTACTTTTTCGAACTGTCCAATGTTACACGGACCAGAGGTCATAGGCTCAAGCTCAACATAAAACGTAGCAGCAAAGATATTCGGAAGCACTCCTTCGCAAATAGAGTGGCACCACATTGGAATTCACTGCCAACAACAATAGTCGAAGCAACCACAGTCGAAATATTCAAGGGCAAACTAGACATCTTTTTCAAAGAAAGAATATTTGAATTCGACTGAACACAATTAATTGTGGTGTGGCTTTGGACATTGCTGTTACACATATGCTTATACAACATATGTGAGCCGTCAATTCCCAAAGTCATAATACAATTATTACATCACAGTGGACTAATCTTGAAACAGCCTGTGCATCTACATGAACATGCACACATGAAGATAGCTACACGTGTTGTATCCAGACCAGGGTTGCCTGCCCTACCAGTTTAGCACTGAGGCAATAACAAGCCAATGGCTTATGCCTTGTAAATTGATGATGATGATGATGAAACTATTTAAGCTCGATTCTTATAATGTCACAAACTGCGTACATGACACCTATGCTACAGAATGTAGACAATCATTTCATGAATCCATATTTTCACAATGGGAGGATGCATGGGAGGAGTCACCAGAACTACAACGCAAAGAGCTCCTGGGCAAATCGGGTCCCCACCCACCACCAATCACAGTACAGACCAACCCAGTACTATCACAATTTTCAAACTGTACAGTAACTAATGACCCAGCAACTGTAAAGAGATTTAATGGCATACATAGTAATTTGCATGACACTGTACATACATCAGAACATCTCAATTGTTCCAACTTTTGCTTTGATAAGTCACATTGTGCGAATGTAGATTCTCTATTTAAATGGAATGTTTTAAATACTGGTAATGTACCCGATGATTGTGTCCTTAAGGAACGTTGTTTCCCTATATCCACTAGAAACTGTTTCACTTTACTTTCAGACGAATGTGTAAATAATAAACATGGCCAAAGTCTGACACAATCTCTGGTCGGCTCCAAAATTAGAGGAAATAAACCAAATAATGTAAATACGAAATGTACAAAATCAATTAATGAGATTACGATCCTCTATACAAATGCTGACGTCTTTACACATGAGAAGAAAACCGAACTTCTGCACATAGTACAAGATGACCCACCAGATATCATAGCTATAGTTGAAACCAAGCCAAAAAACTACAGAACTCAACCTAGTATAGCAGACTACAATCTAGATGGCTACAGCATTGAAGATAAAAATATTACTACTACAATAGGAAGAGGTATCTTACTATACATAAAAAACACTTTATCTTATAAACTACTAAGCATTAACCAAAGTATGTTCGAAGATTACATCCTCTGCGACATACGATGTAAACATAAAACTCTGCGTTTGGGAGTGTTTTATAGAAGCCCAAACCCTAATAACCAAAACAATAATGAACTCTGTCATATTTTAAAGGAAATACACACCACTAACCTGCACTCGCTTATTCTAGGAGACTTTAATATGCCACATATTAATTGGTTTACAAACACATACAACACCTCTAGCTCTAGCCTAGACTTTACGTTTAAGTTTATTGAATCTGTAAGAGACTGCTTCTTACAACAGCTAATTTCAATGCCTACTAGAGGGCGTGGGTCCAACAAGCCAACAATATTGGATTTAGTATTTACTAATTACCCTGACCTGGTGGATAATATTCATACAAATGCGCCACTTGGAAAAAGTGACCATTCCACTATACAGATGGAGATTCGCTTAAATGGCGAATTTACTACTACAAGTAAAACAAGGGTCTGTTATGATAAAGCAGATTATAAAGCTGTAATTAATTTCTTAAATATAGACTGGAACACACGCCTAAAAGAAATAAACGATATTAATGATATGTGGCAGACCATATTTGGAATGTGTCAAGAAGCTGAAAATAAATTTATTCCTAAAAGAACAATAAAAAACAAAAGGCACAAATATCCTCTTGACCAAACTACAAGAACCAAAATAAACAGGAAGAAGCGACTATGGAAAAAATATATTGATACAGGCGGTAACCGTAATATATATGATGAATATTGTAAAACAAGAAACCAGGTTCGAAGAGAAACAAGAAAAGCACAGAAACAATATGAGAAAAATATTTCTATATCAGCCAAAAATAACCCTAAAAAGTTTTGGAATTATGTGCAATCCAAGACTAAAGTCAGATCAGGTATTCCAGATCTGCAAATACCTAGTGCCACTGAGCATGATATGGAAGTGTCATTTACAAAAAATGATAAAGAGAAGGCAGCTACTTCAGATCAGTATTCACAACAGAACCTGATGATGATTCCCCAACTATTCCTTGTAGAGCCCACGTGCCAATGGGTACATTAAAGATCACACCTGAAATTGTAAGAAAAAAACTTGTGAATCTCAACACTGCTAAGTCACCCGGGCCTGATAAACTCCATCCAAGATTCCTTTATGAACTAAGCTACAAACTAAGCCTGCCACTATCAATTCTTTTTAATAAATCACTAAGCCTGGGAACATTACCACAATGCTGGTTAAATGCAAACATCACACCAATTTTCAAAAAAGGAGATAAAACCAAACCAGACAATTACCGTCCAATTAGCATAACAGCTGTTGTTTGTAAAATAATGGAATCTGTTATTAAAGACACGATTATGGAACATCTTAGGATTAATAATATGCTATCAGAAAAACAGTATGGTTTTATAAGCGGCCGATCAACAGTTCTCTAACTTTTGACTGTTCTTGAAAAATGGCTACTGACTCTGGATAAGGGGGGTATGATTGATGTGATTTACTGCGACTTCATGAAAGCATTTGATAAGGTTCCACATAAACGTCTAATTAAAAAACTAACTGCATATGGCATAGAAGGTAATTTGTTAAACTGGATCCAATCCTTCCTAACCGGAAGGCAGAAACAAGTAGTTATAAATGGAATCATATCTAAACCAACAGACGTAACAAGCGGTATACCACAGGGATCAGTTTTAGGGCCATTACTGTTTATAATTTACATTAATGATCTTCCCGATGTAATCAGTAGTGGGTCTGAGATCTTTTTATTTGCAGATGACACTAAACTCTTTCGATCAATCTTTAACCGAAAAGATTGTGACACCCTGCAAAATGAGATTAACTCTATGTGTTCATGGACTGATAATTCATTATTGAGGTTCCACCCAGATAAATGCAAAAGTATGCGAATATCAACAAAAAAACCCATCTCTACACACTTATACAATGGAATTTAATAACCATACTCTAGCCCATTCAACTAGTGAAAAAGATATAGGTGTCATAATAGACGATAAACTATGCTTCGATGAACATATAAATGGAAAAATAAGCAAATCTAACCAGATAATGGGACTGATTAGGAGAACATTTGACTATCTAGATAAAGAAAACTTTAAACATCTCTACAAATCTCTTGTTAGGCCACATATTGAATACGCTAATGTGGTTTGGGCTCCATATCTGAAAAAGCACATAAATGCAATCGAAAATGTCCAAAGACGGGCAACCAAACTTGTTCCTGGTATGCGTAATCTACCATATCATGTACGCCTCCAAAAGTTAAAGTTACCAACATTAGTATTTAGAAGATTGCGTGGCGACATGATCGAGTTATATAAAATTCTCAGCAATAAATATGACCAAGTTTCTGCAGACCTTATTGAGCGACAAGACACAAATAGCATAACTCGAGGCCACAGCCTAAAAATTAAGAAAATAAGACCAAGACTCAATATACAAAAGTTTTCTTTCCCGTTGCGCTGTACTGATCAATGGAATAAACTACCCGAATCTGTTATCAGCGCCCCCTCAGTGAATTCTTTCAAAGCTAGACTAGACAAGCTATGGGAAAGTCATCCATTGCGCTATAACTACGACTGTGAACCCATCTGTAATATTTATACTCCAGAATCATTATAACACAGCCAATGTATAATTGTTAATAACAACTTAATAACATTAAAATGAACCATAAATATATGCAGCCCATTCCTGACGTTAGAGGCTTGTTGACGCCTGCTGTCAGTAGAGGATTCGTGTAAGTTCGTGTAAGTATGTAGACAGCTGTACATGAAGAGAGAAGAAAATATTCTGGAGTGAAAATTAAACAAAAATTTCAAATTTTAATGCACAAATTTTTTGTAATCTGTCTGTTCTTACTGTTTATTTAATCATATATGTATACTTCTGATAATTGCATGATTTATACTTGTCTGCCATAGCAATATTTCTATATTAACCCATGAGTTACCGGTTTTCGTAACCACTATTATGAATCATGAATATTATTGGCTCGGTTGGTAAAACCGTTGTGTCGCACATGCTTGGAATTCCAATCCAAAAAGAGCCGGGTTCAATCTCGTGTTCAGGCATGTGATCAAGGTGTAAAAACCTGCGCCATTCCATATATGTCATTCACATGACACGTCCTTCGGAGGGGATGTAAAGCCATCGGACCCGTCTCGTGTGGTGTCTGTGCCATGGGGGATGTAAAAGAACTTACACTGAGTGTCAGGTCCTGTATCGGGAGCTCAGCCGTGAATACGCTCTGATAGTGTAAATAGTAGATGTCCGATGTCAGCCCTGTCATCAGTGTATCCAAGATGCCATAACTGAAGCCTGTAAGACGCCTATCTTAAAAGGTGGATGGTACAGTTGTGAGCAGACTGGACTTCACTGTGCGGCATAGTTGACAGCCTGCTCTAACCAACCTACGTCACAGCTGTCAGCGACGCTGTCGGTGGCTCCCTGGTTCATTATCTAGACTGTCTGTAAATACGTTGCAAATAATTGTAGAAACACCCCCCAAGGGGTGCGGATATCTGACCAGGAACCATACTGAACAGTGATGCTGTCAGGCTGGTCGGTGCTCCAATATACAGGAGGAAATTACAAAATACAATACATGGAAACTGCACGATCATACCAAGCCCAGAAACACTTAAGGAAATATATTTCACAACCATTATTAAGGATTGCACCCAAGGTCTACACAGTACAGCCAACAGGACAAATATCAGTTCAATCTATTAGTACAAACATAGAAAACAGTGCTAAAAGCTGTACTCATGAGTCTAGGCAAATTACAGAAATATGTCAATCTTAAAGTCGATGAACCAGACGGAGTGAAATACAGAACACCAATACTTGTATCAACAAGCAAAGGATTTACATTGCGAAACGCATGGATCAACGAAACTAACGATCAATTTCCTCTTGAACTCTGGTGTATTTCTGGCGGAATTACATTTAAACGGTTATGAAAACTATATAACAGTTCCTTTAAACTAGGACTGCAAGAATAATCTGTATTCTTAGGTTGAAATTATCCACAAGATAATTAGTAGCATTCAGTACACCAAATAAGTAGTTGGTTGGTCACGCGTGTGGTATCCGCGCCTCTCAAAGTAATTGTAGTCAGTCACAGTACATTTGGTCAGTTGAACAAGGTATGGCACCCATGCCAGTTCTTTTGTAATCTGGACCAAATACAGGTATACACATCTACACCTATTTCAATTACAAAGCTGCCTCTTACTGTAAATGCTATATTTCATCCATCAAATATTGACTAATCAACATACGGGAAATAGCATCCATAATTAAACCAATTAGCAATGAGATCCACATGGAAAGAATTAACAAGTTCAGGGATGGAGAGTAACAATAGGAGGCTATCTGCAGGAGAAGAATACTCATGTGGTATATGTGAGCATAAAGTCAGAAAAAATGACACAGCTTTGCAATGCGACAGATTACAAACACTGACTACAAAGTTCTGCAAAAGAAAACCCTAGGTTTGGTATGGAATTGCACACTCTGTAGAGATGGCACCACTCAAGGTACAAGGCAAGGTGACGACAGATTCTCAAATTTGGAAAAGAAAATAGATCAAATCTTATCAATAATAGAAAAGCAGATCACAATTAGAGATGAACAACTCAAACAAGTAGATGAAAAAATAGAAAGGACAGTAGAAATGAAAGTAAATGAGCAATCTGAGGAAATGATGGAATGGCATGAAAGGAAAAAAAATGCAATTATTATCAATATTGAAGAAAGCACAAAAGACAGTGATGAGGCGAGGAGAATGGATGACAAAACTAAAATAGAAGAAACATTAGAGGATATGACCCAAATTGACAGAAGCGAGTTAAAAACATTTCATAGACTAGGGAAAAGGAATGGCAGACCGCGACTGATTAAAATCGAATTAAAATCAGAAGACACAAGGGACACAGTTCTCAACAATGCCACTAAGTATAATAAAAGCAAGAAAGATGTAAATGCAGAAAACAGAATCTACATAAACCCGGACAGGACGCAACAAGAAAGGAAACAATACAACACCTTGAGGAAACAATTGAATGAACAGCGTGAGGCAAGCCCTAATGACATATTTATCATCCGAAATGGGAAAATAATTAAACCTGACCCAAACAGAAGGGGACCAAGCTACTGACTAAAGAGCAAGCCGCTAGCAAAACTTGTACACCATTATGTATATATACTAATAGTGATAGTCTACTCAATAAGTTCCATGAATTAGAAAGCCTCGTAGAGGCTGATCATCCAGCAATTGATTAACCAAAGACACATGTATCACATACATTTACAAGATAAGGTTGCATTGGCTCTAGGTGTGGAATCTGCGTCAGACTGCCATATGTACAAATTATATAATATTGAATTTAAATAAGGAATATAGCAATTTAATAATCTTAGTAGATAGGACTCGTACATATTAATCGTTGGTTTGATGTTTGTCATTGGATTTGGTGTAGCATCCGTGCCGTTCCGTGACATTTTATAGGCATGCATATGTGTTGTTACACATCTAGCACATTATGTAACATGTAAGTATTGTAAGAAGATAACCCTGCGTGAGAATACCACATATGCAAAGATGTACAAAAGCGCTCACTGTTAACCATTGCCACCCTGGTGTCAATACTTTCAATTTTCAAACTAAATCAAAAGATGAACCAGTGTTCACTCTTCAGCAAACTCGGGGGGAGATGGTGCTGTCGCAGACAGTAACATCTTCAACTGGGCTTGTTGAAGAATGTACACCGGTTCTTTGCTATTCTTTGCTATTCCCACAGTATAAGTTGGATTACGGACACCAGAGTGGTAGGGGTTTACTGCCATTGTATAAAAATAGCATGTACAGTACATAGGAAAATAGTTTGATGTTGGTCAGTGGACTTGGTGTGAAATCTGCGCCGTCCCATGCATTAATTAATATATGGTCAAATCCCCAATCCCAGATGCATTGTAATAGTGTTGACATGGTGTGGTAACCGCGCCAGTCCATATGTGTGCGGCTTCGGTTTCGAGTGCGTGTACCACCGACAGTCATGCGGCCATTGGTCTATTTGTTGATATGTGTATATGACTATATGTGTGTATATATATATATACACAAGTGTTTAATGTTGATCAGTGGACTTGGTTTGGCATCCGCGCCGTCCCATGCTTTAATTATACTAGGAGTTAATCCCAGTCTCAATTGCATTGTAATAGTGTTGACATGGTGTGGTAACCGTGCCAGTCCATATGTATGTTTATGTGTACGTATGTGAGTATGTATGGATGTATATGTATAGGTGTGATGTATGAATATGTGTATAAACATACATATCGACTGGCACGGTTACCACACCATGTCAACACTATTACAATGCAATTGAGACTGGGATTAACTCCTAGTATAACTCCATTCAATATGTGTTGTATATGTGTACATGTATGTGTTATGTGTATATGTATGTATATGTATATGTATGTAGGTATATACATGTATGTATGTATGTATGTATGTATATATATATACATATATATTTATATGGGTACGTATGTATTTTTTATTTTATTGACGCACTGGCAACGTGCGGCTTCAATTTCCATGTGCTAACTTAGCCGACAGTCATGCACCCATTAGTTTAATTTGTTGATCACCATCTCCCGGTCGGGGGATCGAACAGCCATTCTGCAACTCCGCATAGCATCAGCAACCAGGCATCTTTCCACTGGACCACCGCACCAAGACTATAAGTCAAGGATTGGCCAACCAGCTTTCACATGTCTGATATACTGACACACTGACGATTCATATGGGACTATCTGTGGATGCATCTGCCACAATCAATCCTAGGTTTTTACGCCTATTGTACTCTGACTCCAGCACGGCTCTGGCAGTATATGTATTTTTTATTTTATTGATGCACTGGCAACGTGCGGCTTCAATTTCCATGTGCTAACTTAGCCGACAGTGATGCACCCGTTAGTTTAATTTGTTGATCACCATCTCCCGGTCGGGGGAATCGAACCGCCATTCTGCAACTCTGCATAGCATCAGCAACCAGGCATCTTTCCACTGGACCACCGCACCAAGACTATAAGTCAAGGATTGGCCGACCAGCTTTCACATGTCTGATATACTGACACACACATATATATATATATATATATATATGGGTACGTATGTATGTACGCATGTGTGTATATATGTGTATATGGGTATGGATGTCTCCACATATTGTACATAGTAGCTAAATGAAGTGTAAATTAAATGACTGTGTGTGGAATCCGCGCCAGTGGAAGTTGTACAAATTGTAAATTACATAGACATGAACATATAATTACCGATGATACATGATACCACTCCTCACTTTAAGCAATTGCAGTAATTTATAACTTAATACTGCCGGGACAATAAAAAGCCAACCGGCTTATGTCCTGAGACAATGATGATGATGATGATGATGATGATGATGATGATGATGATGACAGTAAATATTACTGTAAATAAATTTGTAAATAATGAAACACCAACCATGCCGAATAACTTAAAGTGTATGTACACGAATGCAGACAGTCTATTAAACAAATTTGAGGAACTGAAGACCAGGATAAACTGTATGGAAAGGGAGCCAGACATTATACTTATAACAGAGGTTCTGCCAAAGAATTGCAACTTTCTCCCATCTAAGGAGGAACTGGCCATTCAGGGGTATGAGATAATGCCCGGTGAATTCCCCAGCGAAAAGAGAAGGGGCATTTTAATGTATGTGAAGGAAAATTTAAACCTAGTGGAACTTACATTTGGAAATGATTTCTAAGAGCACTGCATGGTTAAAATTAACCTTGCAGAACATAGAAAGATGCGTATTGGTATAGTGTACAGAAGTCCAGATAGTACTGAAACTAACAACAAAGAGCTGGAAAGGCTACTTAGACAAGCTACTGAGGCTGAGGCAGGTTGCTCACACATTCTCATCGTGGATGATTTTAATTACCTTAAAATTAACTGGGATTCATGGTCAGAAGAAGAGAAGGATGCATCTTTCATAGAATGCCTAAGGGACAGTTGTCTAGTGCATGAAACAATTAAACCTACTAGAGTGAAAGGGGAGGACAAGCCAAGCCTGCTGGATCTAGTCCTGACAAATGATGAAGATCTTGTCACAGAGATGGAGTACGATTCGCCCCCAGGAAAGAGTGCACACGCAATAATCAATTTTTATTTCTTATGTACATACACCCCCGCCAGAAATATGAGTGTAAAATATAACTATGATAAAGGTAATTATGACAAATTAAGAGAGGCCATGATAATCGATTGGCAAAAACTGTTTAAAGATAAAAATGTAAACGAGATGCTAAAAATGTTTATGCAGAGGATGAAGGAAGCAGAGGAAAAGTTTTTACCGATAACGAAGACAAAGAATACTAAAAAAAGAGAAGCTAACATGCCAATCACACCACAGACCTGGAACACAATTAAGCATAAGAAAGCAGCCGGGAATAAGTATATGAGGAGGCATGATAAAGAGGATAGACTTCAGTATGCAAAAGCAAGAAATAAAGTGAAGGCAATGATGAGAAGAAATAAAAGAGATAAAGAGAAAGAAATAGTGAAAAATGACAAGAGAAATCCACAAAGGTTCTGGAAATATGCCAACTCTAAGAGGAAAAGCAAAGTAGGAGTATCTGAAATATCTGGATATGAGGGAGGGGACTGTAGTAGTAGCGAGTACGGACTTGGAGAAAGCAAATGTACTGGCTGACTTCTTTACAAGTGTATTCACAGTAGAGCCCCCAGGAGATCTTCCACAGTTTGATTCAAGAGGAGCAGGTCAGGTATTTGTTGATTCACCATGTGAGGAGGCAGATGTATACAAGTTATTATCTGTCGGGTCTGTACCAGAATTATGGAAAAGTGCAAATATCACTCCAATATTTAAGAAAGGGGACAAGAAAAGCCAAGGGAATTACCAACCAGTCAGCCTAACTAGTGTTATAGGAAAGGTGTTTGAGACGCTAATTCATAAACGAATGATAAGATAATGCATATGGACAGAAATGATCTGCTAAGCGACCAACAGTTTGGTTTCATGAGCGGCAGATCCACCAGCCTGCAACTGCTTAAAGTTATGGATGGTTGGACTGAGATTCTGGATAGGGGAGGAAACATAAATGCAATCTATATGGACTTCATGAAGGCATTCGACACAGTGGCCCACAGAAGATTACTATTATAATTGAAAGGTTACGGTATGAGTGTCAAGATGTGTAACTGGGTAGCTGATTTTCTAACTGGTCATAAACAAAGAGTGTGCATGAACAGAGTAGCGTCAGAATGGCAAAATGTGACAAGTGGCATCCCACAAGGTAGCGTTATAGGTCCAGTGTTATTCGTCATATTTATTAACGATCTCCCTGACTGTGTTCAGTCAAAAGCCTATTTGTATGCAGATGATACAAAAATATACAGAGAGGTGAGGTCAGACCAGGATAGGAAGGAACTGCAGGAAGACCTAAATTCACTACAACGCTGGTCCGATAAATGACTTTTAAGATTCCACCCAGATAAATGTAAAGTGTTAGAAATTGGACAAAGATATAGATCCGCAAACAAATTTGAGGGCACAGATGTGCTATAGAAATGGAGATAGAGCAGAACATAACAGCAGCGTATGCCAGCGTTCTGAAACTGAACTAAACTAAAATATAGACTGCTGCCAATCAGTATAATAATGTTCCTAATAATAATCAGCATTTTACGAGGCATAAGCCATTGGCTTGTTATTGCCTCTGGAGCCTGTTGGTATTGTAGTACTAGTGCTTGTATTGTGTTTAGTTACAATTGTTTATTTGTTTGGTTGGCATTATTCATTGACACCAATCAGGACCCTGGTTGACTTTGGAAGGTGCTATGGTGCAGATGGGTTATCCCCGCGTCAGCTGCGGTGTGCCACCTACGCTCATGGTTCATCATCATCATTTTACGAGGCATAAGCCCTTGGCTTGTTATTGCCTCTGGAATTCTGTTAGTATTGTATTACTAGTGCTTGTACTTTGTTTAGTTACAGTTATTTATTTGTTTGGTTGGCATTATTCATTGACAGTAATCAGGACCCTGATTGACTTTGGGAGGTGCTGTGGGGTAGATGGGTTATCCACATGTCAGCTGCGGTGTGCCACCTCCGCTCATGGTTACATCCTTCTGCGCCTAACATTTGGGTATATTTCTAGATTGTCTTCTTCTTCTTCTTTTCGTTCGCTGATCATACCGCCAGTCCTATAAGTGACTATCTACATGATCATATGCAGGTGCATATCTAGTTTTGATTTAAACACGCTGAGCGTTGATGCCTCGACCACAAAAGAAGGGAGTGAGTTCCATGTGTTAATAATTCGGTTTGGGAAAAAATGCCTACGAATTTCTTTTCTGCTGCGTTTAGTGTTGAGCCTGAATGTGTGACCTCTAGTGCGTGTGTTACTTGATCGGTCAAAGAATGTGTTTTTGTCAATGTTGTAATCATCATGGATAAATTTGTATGTTTCGATTAAGTCTCCTCTAAGCCTTCTGTATTTTAGTGACATGAGGTTCAAAGCCTTTAACCTGTCTGTGTAGCAGTAGTTTCTCAAATGGGGAACAAGTTTAGTGGCTCTGCGCTGGACCCTTTTGCTTATACAAGATTGTCTTTTAAAACGAGGAGACCATATGCAGTTACATAATTCCAAAATTGGTCGGATTAGTGATTTGAATAACAGAGTAAGGGTGTTTTCATCTATGTAATTGAAGGTTCTGTTAATTAGACCAAACATGCTGTTAGCCTTTGATGCAATTGCATTTATATGGGTATCGAAGGAGAGATTTTCATCTATGTGTACGCCAAGATCTTTTTCACTTGTGGACGGTATGATTTCAATGGTTTGTGACTGGCATGTAGTGTCTGTCATATAATACTGGGTCCTAGAATTATTTGAACCAAAGTGTATTACATGTGTTTTATCTGTATTAAAGTGTAGCTGCCAAATCTGAGACCAATTACATACATTATCTATATTGTCTTGAAGGTTCATTGTGTTAGGGTTACCAAACAGTTTTGCATCATCCGCAAAGATCTTACAAGGGCAGGTTACGGAATCGGGTAGATCGTTTATATACAGAAGGAAAAGTGTAGGTCCCAAAACACTGCCTTGTGGCATGCCACTAGTGATGGCTGTCCAGTCGGATGTTGCTTCGTTGATCTTTACCCACTGTTTTCTATCGGTTAGAAATGCTTCAGTCCAGTTAATTAGTTGCTCTCCTAGACCATACATTCTCATTTTCTTTAGAAGTCTTTTGTGTGGTACTGTATCGAAAGCTTTGGAAAAATCTAAGTATATTGCGTCTATAGGTTTGTTTACATCTAGATTAGATGTTATGGTTTCCATGTACTCCAGTAACTGTGTTTTGCATGATCTGTTATGTCTGAAGCCATGTTGACAGCTGGTGAAAAGATTGTTTGTTTCCATGTGGTTCATTATTGCATCACGTATAAATGTTTCCAAAAGTTTGCAAAGTGAGCAAGTTAGACTGATGGGTCTGTAGTTGCTTGGATTACTTTTTGGGCCTTTCTTATAAATCGGACAGACATTACCCATTTTCCATATCTCAGGTATTAAGGCTTCCTCTAAAGATTTGTTAAATAGGATGCTAAGGGGTACACTGATCTCTTTTGCTAGTTCAATCAAAATTCGTATGGGTATGCCGTCTGGTCCATGACTTTACATGGTTACAGCCTTCTGCGCCTAGCATTTGGGTATATTTCTAGATTGTCTTATTATTATATATCTATTAGTTGGGTATGTCATGCTTGTAGCTCGCGGGGTAGTGTCGGGACTTTCTGGTGTCTGATGTCAACTCGCCGCACCGCAAGTGCATGACGAATGAGGACGCTGGTTAGGTTCCGGTCTCGGGGTAACGGATCCTGTATGAGACTACCCTACAGGTAACAAAAACCGGCTCCTAAGACCGGTGGAACTCAATTGTTCCGCTGGGGCCGTGCTACCATCGTCGCGAACATTAAATACAACTGTTTCATCCCAAGAATTTGTGTCACCAGTATGCCTGTTCATAGCAATTTCGTGATCTATGAACTTACAAGATTTGATTTGGTGACCTAAAGATATAAGTCTATACAATGATTTTACCTAAACTGCCCCGTAGGTGGGGCTTAGAATACACCTTCTGTATCCTCTGCGTGTCGTAAGAGGCGACTAAAGGCGGTAAGGGTGAGGTAACCATGACAGAAACCTCGAGTGCTGAAGACGGAGGTTCCAGGCCGCACGGTGAACTCTAATAAACCATGGATCCACGCACTTAACGCTTATGATCATGTCGATAGTCACTTACAGGACTGGCGGTATGATCAGCGAATGACAAGAAGAAGAAGAAGAAGAAGAAGAAGAAGAAGAAGAAGAAGAAGTAGAAGAAGATTTGACCTAAACAATTATAAATATGCTAGATAAAACTAAAATAAGAACATACTAAAATACGAGACATAGAGACAGGTAGATGAACTTTTAAACATGGGGCTCCCGGAGGTACCACACAGACTCGTAGGTCCGCAGAGGTATCCACGCAAGGGAGGCTCCCATACACGAGACTTAACTAATTAACTTATTATAAGTTATTATACCTCTAAGTTGAAAGGAAGAAGATTATCTCGGACGAAATGTTATGTGCCTCACGCGGGCACTACTCCTAGTGATAGTTTGGGTGAGGAGTATTATCCTTGTGTGGACCGTAGTCGCTGAATCCTTGCGAGAGGCAAGTGCCTCGTGCGGACCTCCGTCTCGGGAAGGTGTCGCCATTGCCTGAAGCGGGAGAACAGTAGTAGGCAAAAATGGGCCCACTCTAATATTTCAACCAAAAATGCTTGAGAAGGAAAAGACCATACCTAGTGAGATTATGACTATAGGGTTGCGTGCTGTTTTACATGAAGACGGGACGAGCGAAAAGGTTTAGTCAGTAGCATGCCGGGCTAAACAGAGTTATAGCATGGACAGTGACATCAGTGAAAGATTGTTGGTGACGGGAGAAAGTGCTGCATATATAAGTCTTGCTGTAGAGTGTTTCCTACGTGCACTGCAGTCCTATATTTTCTATAAATAAGCAAAACATATGAACTGATGGCCACTGTCCATATATATATAAACTAACCAGTACAAGCAATACAGTGTAATATGAATTTTATACTTTAGCACAGGTTAACGAACCTACTACGGTGCGGTTAGTAAAAACACCTTACGGAAAATAAGAATAACTATAAACATATACAGAAATTATAACTAGCGGTCCTAAGACCGTTACGGTACCTTTTAGTCATCGGGACCGTTCTTATGGATACAATATAATTAGAGTACATTTAGCGAAATAATTAAAATGTGAAGTATAGTTACTTGAATATTCGATAGCCATTCTTAGGTTAGGCTACCGTGTAACTGAAATTGATACGTCATTCCATAGTTGACGCGCGTTGATTCATTCCCAGGCAGCTGAAAAGTTCCCGCAGGTTGGTTCCCGCAAACAAGATTCCCACAAGAACACTCATGGCGGGAGTACATCACTCAGCACTGTAAGCCTAATAGGATGTCTAACGGGCAGTCAGCAAAAGACACGATAGTACTACTGTTGTGAAGAAAGTTCCCATACACCGATGGCATGGATGGAAGTTGTAAACAACCCGATTACACACGGGGGTGGGGGGGGGGGTCAGATGCAAATGAAGATACAAAACAAAGCTTAACGGTGCGGGGTACGTCAGTCAGCTCTGAAGACGCACCGGGCAGAGTTTACTTGCTGCGGTCGAAAGTCAGAAGAGCCTACACAATATTAGTGTGGTGACAGTTGAAATACCACTTTTAGGCATGGCCGGCAGATCCGGCGAGTCATCCATCAAAGAACATCCTACCTCTACATCTGTAGACTCACATATTCAGGCCGTCATGGCCTCACCGCAAATTTGTGTTCCGAAGTAGATATTGATTTTCGTGAACAGTAATCAGAAAGTTCCAAATTGCTCCCGTAAGTAGGGAGTTTACAAATGTGTTCTTACTGCGGTGGGTTGGCTACTGCTAGCTACAGGAGAAGAACAGAAACTGAAGTCGTATGTGTAATATCTGTTGATCGCAGCTAGTACATGTCCAACCTATTCGGCCCCTGGCCAAGGATGCTCTCGATCTCTGGATCGCATCTCCTTTTATACTCCTCGTGATGTCACAGGCGCAGGCTCCAACCAATCATTGTTCGAGCAACAGCCAATCAGCACGTAGCTAATAATAGCGCAGTCGAATGTTCTAGAACATTCTAGAAGTTCTGCGTCCATGTGGTTATGACGTCACGGCAATATTTTGAAGATAATCAAGACGGGTTTTCCGTGGATATCTCAGTCATTTCTTAACCGATTTTGAAATGGTTTACAGATTTGGAAAGCCCGTAGAATTATGGTCTTGAATAATTCCAGATTCAACGGGAATAGGTAATCAAAAAGGATTACAGGGTACCATCCTGGTACACTAAAAGCGCCATCCTATCTTGGTCGTAAATCACGTGCTCCATCAAAAATAGCATCCTAGCGCGCATGCGCATTATGCGCTTTAACGAACTTAGTCGTTTTTGCAACGCGATCTGTCCCATAGGCCCATATATGCTTATGGCTCTACCCAGGCGGGGCGTGTTCAGCGAACGAATCCAGGACGGGCGGCGCATATCCAGCTTAGCTGGTACGGCCGGTACCCGACCGGTCGATCCGAACTACACCACCCCCTCCAAGTTTGACATCCGTGGCAAACGATCACGCATGGTGGATCGACGCACGGACGTATGCTATGCGGGAATTATAGACTTCCCGGGTAGGCATGTGGCCGGAGAGGAGTAGTGACGCAATAGACGCGTATTCAAGAGACAGAGCACATAGAGGTGCCAAGAGGAGGGGGCAGGCGTACTTTTAGTTTTCAATTTTCGACCTGGAATTATTTTTCCAGGCTTTTCCTTTTTTTGTTTTGTTTTATTAATATTACGGTTCGTGCTGTAACCTTATTTAGTAAATGATTCTAAACAATAGCTTGCATGGGTGTTCTCTCTGAGTGCAGATAATCATTATTTCCGCCGAGAACACCCAAGCTCCAACGTACCACAATTTAGGTTTTAAATATAATATAATAAAAGAAGACAATGTATACATATATGAACCATGTAACATACCCTATAGGGTATTTAGTGAATCACTCCGAATTACTTGCGCACCCCGGGTAAATAAAGGGATATGCAACACGTATCTCTTATTATTTATTAAAAATATATATTTGCGGCCCATTATAGCGGGTCCACAATGGGCAGCTCTCGCTGGCCCCATATCCGTCCTGACAGCTAAGACAGGAAGAAAAATAATAAGAAAAATAGAATATAATAATAATAATAATAATAATAATAATAATAATAATAATAATAATAATAATAATAATAATAACTTAGCAGTTACTTTATCAGCCAGCCCCAACGTAGCTGAGACTGCATGACAGGATTATGACATTATTGCATTGCAGGATGTTGTATTCTTTATGTCGCACACGACGTTCTTACAACATCGGAGTCCGCAGTGCTCATTTCGTATGGGACACAGCCGAGCACCGAAGTGCATGGCTGTGTTGGATAACCGTAGTCATCCTAGGGACGGAATTCAATTGATCCAACATATATAATAATAAGAAAAGTATGTCAAAAATAAAGTAATAATTAATACATTTCCACGAATCGCATCATTGATGTTTCTGCTGTATCACAAATGATCACACCTCTGCTGCAAAATTTCCCCATTGAGTCTGGGTCCCGTGACTGATGGTGGTTGGTCGCGGTGGATGCACTATCATTGCTGAGATGCATTCACTATTGATGGCACTGTCGGAAATATCAGTAGTGATAGTGGCAGAAATATGCGCATCCATAATGTCTCTCACAGTTACTGCCGGTTCTAATATATCCGTCCGTAAGGCAGCGGAGGTACTAGTGGTTGCTAATGTCCTTGATGCTGTAGTGGTGGTAGTCATCGTGGTGGCTGATGTAGCTGTCGTGGTGATGGCGGTGAGCTGTACCGTAGGCTGCAGGAGCGGATACGGCAGGAGACGACATCTTCCGAAACTTAGCATATTTCAACAGACGATTTGCGGTGACGTTAGGTACGGGCTGAATGTCCTGTGTGTGGGCAATTCGTCTCTTTCCCACGTATGGACGTTCCGGCGTTGTTCCCTTTCTGATAGCTGGGTCAGAAAGGCTAGGAGGCGGATGCTGGATAACACGGGTCAGAGTTATACTAATCGCAGCAGGCTGCGATGGTCCTGGTCCCTCGTTTATGGTCAGTTCTGGTGGAGATGGTGACTGCGGGTAACTTGGAATGTCTATTTCCGCAGGTGTCGTGATCACTACCTAAATCGGCTGACTGGCTAACTGGCTAACACTGTCTTAGACACTACGGGTGCAGGTGTAGTGACCGTAGCCGGATGGCTAATAACTGATGCGGGTGCTGCCGGACTGGATTCTGTGGGAGACTTTCGTTTCCTACTCCTTTTCAGGACCGGTGTAGATGAAGTAACTAGTACCGGCGTAGCACTTCCTGACGTGGCTGCGGGCAGGATTTCACGTCTTGCTGTCAGTACATTGCTTACGGCAGCCGCGGGAAGACGATGACTAACGGGATTTCTACGAGTAGTGTTCTTTGTGTAGGCCATTTTCTCGGTCGGGAAAACTTTGACCGGGAACCGAGATTCGAAACGGGTGGCTAAAATGGCACGATCCTCATTCTCGTCTCCCGGAACGTATGTTACTTCTAACACATGGTGATGATATCGGAGTGTGTGGGTCACCCCGTAGCGAGTAGCGGTGTAGAGATACTGGCACATCACACAGAAGGCTGACTGGAAAAGATGATCCTTATTAACATGAATGGTGCGGTCGGATTTTCTCGTAAAAGTTCTGGTACAGGTCTCTCCGCGAGCTAATAACGAGCTGCACGGGAACCGTTTTGGAACTGGTACCGATTCTTCTTCAGACGAATCCGATAACACTAAATCTTCAAGGCATGACATCTCGTTCCTGCATGGTAGTTGGCTGTGGGAACCTTATTCAAAACCTAATGCCCTATCTCTTCATTGTATTAACTTTCCAGGCCAAGTATAATAATGAAATAATATTAAAACAGCAGAATTTTGTTTTCGACATGAAAGAAGCCTAATGCTATCTGTTCTTCCCTGGTGTCGAGTTTTGACGGGAAGACAAAGTTTCAGAGCACACTTCCTCCTTTTACACTGTTTGGAGACGTCACAGGCGGCGGATGACCACACCTAAAAGTTTTAACAGGTGATTCGGTCATTCCTATATGAAAGTTTCCTCTTTTACTGACCGCGACGTCTAGGGATTAATTCTTCACGTATAAAGGGAGTACTTTTAATTATAGGAAGAATGGCTCGTTAACTTTGTCTTAATTTCGCGCATTTAACAGCCTTCGATCAACATAGAAACGTGGTGCTACTTTTTCTTTGCGGTGCCTCACCTTTTAATTAGCGTGAGGCGGTTCTCCAGATTGGATGCTTATAAACCTGCCTGTTTTAATTTTAGGCTGGAGCGCTCAATGGGGTGTGTGGGAGCCAGGTGGTGTCAGGGGCAACCACCCTGACTCACCCTCGCCAAGCCCCCATCATGCTGTGGTAGTCGCATCTTTGGGCGGCTCTTGTGTTTAAAACGTTTGATCCAATTTACTGGAAATAGCAGTAAATGTCACGTGGCTCTAAAAAGCACGTGGTTGATCGGAAACATATATGCTGTTTATGGCGACGGCCAAAATGCTGTTGCTGAGGTGTAGTCTTGTTGCAGATGCGAGAGATAGAAATATATATGTTACATCAAGATCTTTATAATGTCCCCTTTTTGTGCGAGTTCTTTAACATGCGTCTTGGTATGTGTCTGTAATAGGTAGTTCTCAGCCCGTGTTTATTATTGACTGGAACGCACGGAAGAGAATTTTTGGAATTCTCTCTGTAATTATACTGTCAGATTTTTTATGCCGCTTTACCGGCCCGTGCGCTAATGATTTTTAGCACGATAGAGCAGTTGTGTTCTTAATACAATATTTTACAGTAAAATTCTAAGTAATTTGATGTGTGGTTTAAATAGATCTATTCAGGCGGCGGATCAACATTACTGATCCTGTCACGATAGCTGTGTTTTCCGAGGGGAGGGCTGGCCAAGCATCCTTCTCAATGGGTAGAACTAGCTCTGTCCCAGCCTAGACCAGACACATTAATACCATTTAATAATGGTTAAATTACAGTACAACTTGAAAGTGTGTGCCACAGTTATTACAATTTAAAATGCCGTCGTTCGGAGATTGTGAATACAGTCAACCTGAGTGTCTGTGTTTCTGACATGTTGGTGATTTGAATCTGATATGCGTGACTGGTTATCTGTGGATGATACTTGCGCTGTGGTGAAGGTGACGTGTTTATGGCCACTAGGTGCGGGAGTGGGGAGGGAGAGGCGGCGTAAATGTCAACTTTATCGAACCCTGAGGTTATTTCACTCTGTAATGGCAGATGACCTGTCGGATGCTGTCGTAACTTTGATCAATCCATTGTGGAATTCAACTTTTCGGTAGCAAAATCCTACTCGTGACTGACGACAATGTGGGCATTCCTTATATCCACATGATCAGTTCTCCCATAACTGGATAAGAAGGTGTGTGTGGGAGATTTGTCGGCTGTTGTGTGTTGATGATAATGCTGTTGTCGGGATGTCCGGGCTGCTGTAATATGCTGAAGTTATAAGCAAAGTGGGCGCATTCCAGTTTTCCACGATGGTGACCACCAAGTCTGTTGTTATTGCGGGAGGTGGGGGTTTGCGGGAGATATCATTTCTCCCACAATTTGTGCGGGAGGAACTGTTGCGGGAATTTTTATGTCTCGATCGGGAATTAATTAATACCGGTAGGTGCTGCTAAATGATGTTGTTGCCGATATTGAATGTCTCTGTTATGCTGAGTATAACCGAGTAAGTATGTGATGTACACGCAATGACGAATTGACGTATCCAGTCTTGAAGGCAGGTGTGTTCTGTAGGTGTTGATGTTCTGTCTGTTGTGTGATGTCCTGACTGCTCACTGGGGAGTGTGGTAGGCCAAGTGGATGACGTGGCCTTTGGAGGGGGGATGTGGTCATCTCCCATTACACGACGTTTGGTGTCTTGTCATAGTTTTTAGACACCGGGAAAATTCGAGCCGAGAGTCTGCTGAACAGGCTGCCTCGCTGCCCACCACGAGGGGTAATGCTGGTTGGTGTGGTGCGGGATGCCACCCCTGTTGCAGCAGTCTCTCTCATATCTGAAGATTGATGGTCAACAGACGATGAGTGGAGTATGAACTTGGTGTATGGATAAGGGATGCCAGTAGGATTTGGGTTGGTGGTGTGGTGACGGATAGGGTTCCCGCTTTGGGTGGGAATTGGTACGGCGATTTTGGGGAGTGGTCAGGTGTACCTTGTTGTACGGTTCTAGACATGCCAAGTCTTCATCCAGCCTCTTCACTTCCATGCTATTCACCATATGGTCCACCCCATGGGAAGCATGGCTTGGGTCAGCCTCATCTTCCGCTTGTGGTAAATCTATAATGGGGGGCATAGCATGAAGTGGGTGGGAATGGGAAGAGATCGGAGGAACAACTTTTCCATCCGGTCCCTTAGAAAAAACAAACACAAAATTCTTCAGATACGACTGCCCAGACCGAGTAGACCCACGCTGAGATGGGAGAGGGCGAGTACTGAACTGGCACCGCGGTGCTCTGCGCTAACCGTGGGAATACTAATTTCCGTAGAATTATCTGTCTGGGTACCGGTGTCACGAGAAATGCCCAGTCCGAGCTCTGGTGCTGGGTCGTCACTGACACAACGTTTAAGTCGATCGAAGTGGATGACTGAGGTCAGGCCATCCGAAGCACGGATACGGTAGGTCACGTCTGACGTCTTACCTACTACCACATAGGGGCCTTTCCACTGGTAACTCAGTTTACTTGGAACGTTTGCAGATCATCGTGAATCGTGTGCCCAAACCATCCTTCCTGCTTCATACGGATCTCCATGCACCCTCCGGTCATGCCATGTCTTTTGCCGCCGGTGTGCAGTGGATAAGGTTTCTCTTACTAACTCATGGGCTTGTTCTATCCTTTGCCGCAAGAGTTCAAAATAGAGAGATGGTGAATTTTTCTCTCCTGGTATTCGAGGCATGGCCAGATCCAGGGGTAAGGCTTAACATTAACTGAGCAGGGGTGTAGACCGTGCTGGAATGTACTGAAGTGCGGTAAGCCATGAGTACATACGGGAGCCGTAGATCCCAATCTGTACAATCAAGGGGTGTTTCCTTAGTAAGCATCTCCGCAAGAGTTCTGTTGATTCTCTCTACCATCCCGTCACTCCGGGGGTGGGGGGGGGGGGTTGTATGGAGTTGTCATTGTCTTGACGATATGGAACAATTTGCAGAGCTCTGATATGAGCCGGCTCTCAAAATTACTTTCTTGATCGGAGTGCAACTCATAAGGCATACCAAAGCGGCAGAACACATTGCTGGCCATGACCTCCGCTGCGGTGGATGCCTCTTGGTCCAGTGGAGCAAATGCTTCTACCCACTTTGTAAAATAATCTTGTAATACGAGGATGCATTTATTTCCATCATCCGTCGTATTCAGGGGTCCGAGCACGTCGATAGCCACTCGCTCCCATGGTGCACCAACAGTCTTAATTTGAGATGCTGCGATATGGTGTTGGCCAACAGCGTGTCTTTGGCATGGGATACATTTGGCAACCCATGCCTTGACACTATCTCGAATCCCGATCCAGTGGAATCTCAATTTGATACGGGCAACAGTCCTTTCTATGGCCAGATGCCCGGCGTTATCATGTAGTTGTTTCAATTTAATTTCACGATAACTTTCCGGGACTACCAAATGGTCATTAATATATAGAACGTTATTTATTAATTGACATTCTTCGAACCGTTGGTAATAATATTTTGCCATGGTGGATAGAGGTGTTAACGATTCCTTAGGAGGACGTATCCCCTCCTGAATCCACGCATATATATTTCGTGTCTGCACGTCTGTTGTTTGGTGGTGTGCGATTTTCTCCGGATTCCACTCTGCGCACCTCAATTCGGGGAACTCCGGAGACGGCTGTGTTGACTGTGTTATGGTGGCCGATGCAATTTGCCGCGATGGTGAACAACGTTGAAGTTATAGGTCACAGGGATTCCTGCCATCTCGTTACCTGGCCCTCCGGATTTTTCAAGTTCCTGAGCCACTGTAGTGAGGCATGGTCTGTACGGAGTGTAAAAAGGTGCCCCTACAGAAAGTTTTTATAATACTTGACGAAATGGACCGCCGCCAATAATCCTCACTTGGTGGTTGCGTATCTTCTCTCCGCATTGTGAGGCGATCATATAATCAGGATCGGGTTCCAGGATGGCGATGTGTGTGTTGATTCCTGACTGTTATGCAGTGGCCCATAAGATTTGTTCCTGTCCTGGCTCAACTGCTGGTTTTCTGAAGTGATGCATATTCTGTGGAAGAGTTTCCAATGATGCCGTCTGCGACAATGGCGTCGGAGCGCCATCACTCTGTATGTACTCTGACTGTTTCCGTATGGTTTTTTGTAATGTTATGGATGGCTGAGTGAGGAAAGGGCCAGTTTGCCATCGCCGTTGGTGTGAGGGCTGCGGTGAAGGCGGAGCTGGGGGTAGCAATGGTGATGGAGTTGTTGCTGATTCTGAGTAGGCTGTATTGGTGTAGACCACGGCGCATACGGCATGGCGGATAGGCTCTACCTGTGCAAGCCATTTCCTACAATGCTTCATGGGATGTTTTGGTGAAGCACAGAAGAAACAGTGAAGCCACCAGTGATGTGTTTTTCCCTGTCTACGTTGGCGTTTGCAAACCCATGAGGTGGAGTGAACTGCTCCTGAGTTGCTGCTGTCTGTGAATGCGGGAGATGATGCTGGATAGGGTGGTGTTCTGCATACCACAAAAGGACACCAAGAATTTAGTGTCTTGGTGGCGGGACGTGGTGCTTGCAAAAACGTTGTTTCAGCGGAGGTGCTACAAGCTACCACTGCCGTTTTAGAGAGGAAAGAAGGCTTGTTGTGTGCAGAGAAAGAGGGGAATGTCAATGATGTGGATGGGGGAGGCAACATAGTCATTGACATGTGTGAAGCCATGCATTTGGATGCTGGTGTGACAGCTGATTTTGGTGGATGATAGTTGGCCACTGAACGTTGTTATATGAAGGCTGCCGTGGAGCCGGGAGGTGGATATGGGCACCGAGGTGGCTCTAGGTAATTTGGTGCCCTTAGCAGTTTGACTGCTTCTCTGGTTGCGGTGTGCTGTGGTCAGGAGCAGGCGTGGTGGAAGGAGGTCAGTTAGGACACCACTCCCTCCAATGGCCTGGCTGCCCGCATCCGAAACAGGTGTTCGGTGGTGGTGTGGTGCTGGTGGTATTTGTTGTCCTAAACTGTGTGGTGGTGAGATTGGTGCTAAGTGTCGTAGCTAAATTTGTGAGTGCTGAGACCTGTTTATTGATTTCGTCTATCCATTCTCTCATGTTGCCATTGTGGTTGTTGTTGGGCTGGTTCCCACGCCCGGGGCCCTGTTGTAGCTTTCTCTATGGGCATGCCCCCTTCCTCCAAGTGCTGGATTCTGATTAGAATGCTGTATAGCTGTGGTGGTGATGATGTCTATGTGGTTGGTGTCGATGAACTGGGGGGGGGGGGGGGAACATTAGTCGGCGGGGCGATAGCTGCACCCTCTATCTCGTTGATAGGATGGAGTTGTCGTCGGTTACTCTTCTCCCACTCCAGAAAGTTTTCTATATGGACCGCGGTTGCCATTCATTGGGCCACCTAGAAATAATTTTTCTTTCAGGGCGGGTTCACTGCTCAATGCATCAATAAAAGTGTCGAGATGCAGATGGATCATGCCTTCTGTATTGGTGCTCGGATATGCGCGGGTGACTAGTCTTTTCTGATTCGGCTATCTAACTCCGGAAGAGTTTCTCCCACGCATCGTCGAAAATTCTTGAGCCAAATTGCTCCGTCAATGCTCGTTCCAATTGTGTGTAGGTGGGTGTGTAGTCAGTTCCAAGATCCGCAAGAACTTGAAGGATTTTTTCGGAAAGTCTTGTGGTGAGATATTCACCCATTTGCTGATCATTCCAATGGGTAGTCCGACTTATGATCTCGAACTGTATTTTATAATTGGTCCAGTCATTCTCCCCACTAAATTCGGGAGGGAGGATGACTCGACCAAAACCGCCAGAAGAATGAAGCGGCTGAAATCCGGGTGGTGCGGGTATCTGAGAATCTGACGAATATGCTGAGGCCGGTCGTGGTGCAGGTGGTGGTGGTGGTGGTGTTTCCAATCGATGCCAGTGATGAGGAGCTAGGACACGCATACTCCAATTCAATGAGTCTACCCCGGTTGTAGAGCCATAGACCGGAATGTTGAGAAGATTACGTGGACATTCTCCCCGAGATGAGGACTGATATTCCTCATATGGTGGTGGTGCAGTCGGCTGAGGGTCATGATGTGTAGCGTGACTGATGTACCAGCACATCGGTGGTGCCGATTCCTCCCGATAATGCAGTGGGGGTCCCCTTGAGTATAGCATTGTGCTAGAAGGGGGCGGTGCAGGAGGTTGTCTGTAATGTGGATTATCACCCGGCCATATGGTGTCCGTAGATGACACAGGTGAACGATAGTAGTCTGAAGGATTATTGAGATGCCCATAATCGGGTCTTTGTCGGGGTCGTCCACGATTCGGCCCAGTTGGTGGTGGCCTGTCATGGACGTCCGATATAGTTCTGAACTCTGTTCCCGCCTGTGTGGCATCCCGAAAGGTGCCGTCGCTAACAGGCGAAAACAGGTTATATTGCGGTGTTGTTGATTCCACTGAATTTCTGGCATAGTCGGTGAGCATGTGAGCTGAAAATCCATCATATGACGCTCCCTCTTGATCGAAGGAGTCATCGCTAAATGGAGAAGGTATCGAGCTAAGCTCACTGTATGGTGTGGGGTGAGTTTGCTGCGTATAATTACAGATGTTCTTTGAGCCCCACATCGGGCACCACTTGTAGCTCGCGGGGTAGTGTTGGGCTGTTCCGGTGTCTGATGTTGACTTGCCACACCGCAAGTGCATGACGAATGATGATGCTGGTTAGCTTCCGGTCTCGGGGTAATGGATCCTGTACAAGCCTGCGATACGGGTAACAAAAACTGGCTCCTAAGGCCGGTGGAACTCAATCGTTCTGGTGGGGCCGTGCTACCATCATCGCGAGCATTAAATACAACTGTCTCATCCCAAGAATTTGTGTCACCTGTATGCCTGTTCATAGCAATTTCGTGATCTATGAACTTACAAGATTTGATTTGGTGACCTAAAAATATAAGTCTATACAATGATTTTACCTAAACAATTATAAATATGCGAGATAAAACTAAAATAAGAGCATACGAAAATACGAGACATAGAGACAGGTAGATGAACCTTTAAACATGGGGCTCCCGGAGTTACCACACAGACTCATAGGTCCGCAGAGGTATCCCCGCAAGGGAGGCTCCCATACACGAGACTTAAGTAATTAAAATATTATAAGTTATTATACCTCTAAGCTGAAAGGAAGAGGATTATCTCGGACGAAAATTTATGTGCCTCACGCGGGCACTACTCCTAGTGCTAGTTTGGGTGAGGAGTGTTATCCTTGCGTGGAACGTTGTCGCTGAATCCTTGTGAGAGGCAAGTGCCTCGCGCGGGCCTCCATCTCGGGAAGGTCTCACCATTACTTAAAGCGGGAGAGGAGTAGTAGGCAAAAATGGGCCCACTCTAATATTTCAACCAAAAATGCTTAAGAAAGAAAAGACCATACCTAGTGAGATTATGACTATAGGGTTGCATGCTGTTTTACGTGAAGACGGGACGAGCGATTCCTGATGGATTCCCTCGTCACAGTAGTATGTGATTCTTAGTGTGCAGAATTAGTAGTTACCTCTTTATTTATGTGGGCCTTCTGCTTTGCTTAATTAGCTTCTAGTTGTTTTTAAATCAAGAACTATTTTTGGCCGCAAATGCCTGTTATCTACCTAGCTATTAGACACGGCTGTCATTGAGAACAGATGCCATAAGACATCAATACTGAAGACAGCGCTCTTATATGTTACTTAGTAAGATCTCCGAACTGGATAAGAATCCGGACATCCCGCTTCATAACCACATTAAACGTTTCAAGACATAGGTTACTTTTTACGAAAGCATTATTAGACAATTGTCCTATCGTTATGGTGGGGGTGAGAGAGACGAATACCCACCATAAATGTCCTTCCCGTAAAGGTGTGGCAGATCTAAATACCATGCCCAGACATTCTTAAGAAATTCGGTGGGGATACGCTTCTCGCCCGTCACCGGGTCCTATGGAATTAACCGTTTAACCTGTCATTAGGTTTATATACAAGTTGCCCAGTTTTGCACTGCGGTGTGGAAGGATGGTTCAGTAAATAAAATAATAATTAAGATATGTTTTCGCAGCGCTTTCCTACATTGGCAAAAGTGCTAACTACTAAGTATCTGAAGATATGAGGGGACGGTGTGTGATACCACACCCTGGCCATCACCGCTCAGAAACCCCAGTAGTTTCCCAGAGTCGGATCAGCCCATGGTGCGGATAGGGATATCCAAACAATTAAGAAGCCACAAGGCTGAGTGGAGCATGAAGAGAGACAAAATCTTGGAGTTATGAGTCTTACCGGAGTGCGGGGCTAGATTATCGCACTACCAGAAGAGAAGAGTATAATACAGATTTTGTAATGAAGAAAGTGTCTCTAATCATTTTGAACCTATCCTATTGAGCTGAATAGAAAAGGTTTAGTCAGTAGCATGCCGGCTAAACAGAGTTATAGCATGGACAGCGACCTCAGTGAAAAATTGTTGGTGGCGGGAGAAAGTGCTGCATATATAAGTGTTCCTGTATAGTGTTTCCTACGTGCACTGCAGTCCTATATTTTCTATAAACAAGCAAAACATATGAACTGATGGCCACTGGCCATATATATATATATATATATATATATATATATATATATATATATATATATATATATATATATATATATATATATATATATATATATATATAAACTAACCAGAACAAGCAATACAGTGTAATATGATCAGAATTTTATACTTTAGCACAGGTTAACGAACCTACTACGGTGCGGTTAGTAAAAACACCTTACGGAAAATAGGAATAACTATAAACACATACAGAAATTATAACTAGCGGTCCTAAGACCGTTACTGTACCTTTTAGTCATCAGGACCATTCTTACGGATACAATATAATTAGAAGAGTAGATTTAGCGACATAATTAAAATGTGAAGTACAGTTACTTGAATACTCGATAGCCATTCTTAGGTTAGGCTACCGTGTTACTGAAATTGATACGTCATTCCATAGTTGACGCGCATTGATGCATTCCCAGGCAGCTGAAAAGTTCCTGCAGGTTGGTTCCCGCAATCTGTTTTCCGCAAACAAGATTCCCGCAAGAACACTCATGGTGGGAGTACGTCGCTCAGCACTGTAAGCCTAATAGGATGTCTAACGAGCAGTCAGCAAAAATACGATAGTACTACTGTTGTGAAGAAAGTTCCCATACACCGATGGCATGGATGGAAGATGTAAACAACCCGATTACAAGCCAGGGTTGTCAGATGCAAATGAAGATACAAAACAAAGCTTAAAGGTGCAGGGTACGTCAGCCAGCTCTGAAGACGCACTGGGCAGAGTTTACTTACTGCGGTCGAAAGTCAGAAGAGCCTGCACGATATTAGTGCGGTGACAGTTGAAATACCACTTTTAGGCGTGGTCGGCAGATCCGGCGAGTCATCTATCAAAGAACATCCTGCCTCTATATCTGTAGACTCACATATTCAGGCCGTCAAGGCCTCACCGCAAATTTGTGTTCCGAAGTAGATATTGATATTCGTGAACAGTAATCAGAAAGTTCCAAATTGCTCCTGTAAGTAGGGAGTTTACAAAATTGTTCTTACTGCGGTGGGTTGGCTACTGCTAGCTACGGGAGAAGAACTGAAACTGAAGTCATATTGAAGATTTCGTGACCCCACAAAGGTCAGGGTCAAGGTTGTTCAGGTTCGGGAAGAAGGTTGCCTTCTTCTCTTGCACTTCCGAGGTGATGATTGAAATGAAACTCGAAACACGTCGTCTAAATTTCAGATTATTATTTCTTTCTGGATAACGGTTACTGACTTTGACTTTTTACAATATTTTCACTGAATATGTTAAGTCTTTAAATGAGATATAGATAAAGATTCGAACTTAATGCTTAAGCTATCTAGCCTGACTGAGAGAGCAACAATCTATCGCGAGAATTTAGAATTTAGTTTAAGATCAAAAATTAATAGACTTGCTTTTCCCTTCATGGTCGCTCATATTTATACCAGAAGAATGTGTTCCAGTCCGCTCTTCTACTATTCCTAGATGACGCCAACGGCCCATGACTGGCAGTGTTTACACTTTCTGGGATCCCTTCATCCATACAAAAGTTGTGCACCTTCTTGAGAAGGGTTTTACTGAATGCTGGCTTCCAACCGTTTTGTGGCTCATATAGAATATTGCACCACCAATCTTAAGTGTTGATTCCACTTATCAAATTCTATTTTCAGAATTTAATAAAAATTTCTGAGTGGTATTGAGAAGTTGAAGTGCTTAACGATTTGATGTCAGGCACTAAAACGTACTATCCACAATTTTGCCAATGCTTTAAACAGGCCCGCAAATGGACTGAAAAGTATCCTCTTTAGTTATTGTATGACTACTAAACAACGTCCTTGTGACTTTGATCTTATGATGATTATGACAAATTCTCCTGGTAACACGACCATGTTGGGTTTTATTGAATTTCAGACACACTCACAATTGTGTTTCCAATCCTCACAGTTTTCCTCCGTTTTAATTCAATTAGAGTATAATTTCTTGGAAACTGATTGCTGTTGGTTGCAGCAACAACTTTCTGTTATTGCTTGCATTATCCCAACATCATTCAGCTCTCTCATTTCAAAATTCATCTTACGTCCTATATCTTAGCATTCCTAGCTTGACGTAAATACACCTCACAGCTTGACGCACATGAGCTGTGATTTTAATTCATAAAGGTTACATGATGTTCCATATAGGTTCGAAGTATAACGAGGATAATATTTGTCCGCACGTCTGTCCAACATGCCTTCATATCCGTCCGTCTCTCTGACTCTTCTACGAATATGGTTGCATGATGATCGTGCCTATATTCGTGAGGGGCGAAGATGGTATCGGCGAGGTTATAGGGCATCCGCAGACATTAGCGGATCAGATGGTAGCTACTCCATCTATCCATATCTACAAATGTGTAATATCTGTTGATCGCAGCGAGTACAGGTCCAACCTATTCGGCCGCTGGCCGAGGATGATCTCGATCTCTGGATCGCGTATCGTTTTATACTTCTTATGACGTCACAGGCACAGGCTCCAACCAATCATTGTTCGAGCAACAGCCAATCAGCGCGTAGCTAATAATAGCGCAGTCAAATGTTCTAGAACATTCTAGAAGTTCCGCGTCCACGTGGTTATGACCTCACGGCAATATTTTGAAGATAATCAAGACGGGTTTTCCATGGATAACTCAGCTATTTCTTAACCGATTTTGAAATGGTTTACAGATCTGGAAAGCCCGTAGAATTCTGGTCTTGACTAATGCCAGAGTCCACGGAGATAAGTAATCAAAAAGGATTACAGGGTACCATCCTAGTACACTAAAAGCGCCATCCTATCTTGGTCCTAAATCACACGCTCCATCAAAAATAGCATCTAAGCGCGCGCATGCGCATTATGCGCTTTAACGAACTTAGTCGTTTTTGCAACAATCTCTCCCATAGGCCCATATACGCTTATGGCTCTACCCAGGGTGGGGGCGTGTTCCCGGAACGAATCCAGGACGGGCACGCGTACACAGCTTAGCTGGTACAGCCGGTACCCGACCGGTCGATCCGAACTACACCATCATATATTATGTCATTTAGGTGCATTTTGATTTAAACACGCCGAGCATAGGTGCCTCCACAACAGAAGGGAGTGAGTTCCATGTGTTAACAATTCGGTTCGGGAAAAAATGGCTACAAATTTCTTTTCTGCTGCGTTTAGTGTTGAATTCAAATGGTTGACCCCTAGTACATGTGTTACTTGATCGGTCAAAGAATGTGTTTTTGTCAATATTGTAATAATCATGGATAAATTTGTATGTTTCGATTAAGTCTCCTCTAAGCCTTCTGTATTTTAGTGACATAAGGTTCAAAGCCTTTAACCTGTCTGTGTAGCAGTAGTTTCTCAAATGGGGAACAAGTTTAGTGGCTCTGCGCTGAACCCTTTCGATTATACAAGATTGTCTTTTAAAATAAGGAGACTATATGCAGCTACAGTATTCCATAATTGGTCGGACTAGTGATTTGAATAACAGGGTAAGCATGTTTTCATCTATGTAATTGAAGGTTCTGTTAATTAGACCAAATATGCTCTTAGCCTTTGATACAGTTGCATTTATATGGGTATCGAAGGCGATGTTTTCATCTATGTGTATGCCAAGATCTTTTTCACTTGTGGACGGTATGATTTCAATGGTGTGTGACTGGCGTGTAGTGTCTGTCATATAATACTGGGTCTTAGGATTATTTGAACCAAAGTGTATTAGATATGTTTTGTCTGTATTAAAGTGTAGCTGCCAAATCTAAGACCAATTACATGCATTATCTATGTTGTCTAGAAGGTTCACAGTGTTATGGTTACCAAACAGTGTTGTATCATTCGCAAAGATTTTACAAGGGCAGGTTACGGAATCGAGTAGATCGTTTATAAACAAAAGGAAAAGTGTAGGTGCCAAAACAATACTAAGCTGCCATCACTAGATATTAGCAGCTTCGCTAGTCGCATGGGCATTGTAGCTCGCCAGGTAGTGTCAGGCCGTTCCGATGTCTCATGTCGACTCGCCGTGCCGCAAGTGCAAGACGAGTGATGACGCTGGTTAGCATCCGGTCTCTGGGTGACGGGCCTTGAATGAGACTGCCCTGTGGGAAACAAAAACCGGCTCCTAAGGCCGGTGGAACTCAATCGTTCTGGTGGGGCCGTGCGACCATTGTCGCGAACATTAAACACAACGGTCTCGTCCCAAGAATTTGTGTCACCAGTATGCCTGTCCATAGCAATTTCGTGATCTATGAACTTACAAGATTCGATTTGGTGACCTAAAAATATAAGTCTATACAATACGTTTACCTAGCTAATTAAAAATAAGCTAGATAAAACTACAGTAAGAGCATACGAAAATACAAGACATAGAGGCAGGTAGATGAACTTTTAAACATGGGCCTCCCGGAGGTACCACACAGACTCGTAGGTCCACAGAGGTATCCCCACAAGGGAGGCTGCCGTACACGAGACATAGCTATTTAACTTATTATAAATTATTATACCTCTAAGCTGAAAGGAAGAAGGCTATCTCAGACGAAAAAGTGATGTGCCCCATTCGGGCACTACTCCTAGTGCCAGTTTGGGTGAGGAGTATTATCCTGGCGTGGACCGTCGTTGCTGAATCCTTGCGAGAGGCAAGTGCCTCGCGCACGCCTCTGTCTCGGGAAGGTGTCGCCACAGCTTAAAGCGGGAGAAGAATAGTAGGCAAAAATAGGCCCACTCTAATATTTCAAACAAAAATGCTGTAGAAAGAAAAGACCATACCTAGTGAGATTATGACTATAGGGGTGCACACAGTTTTACGTGAAGACGGAACGGAAGATTCCAGATGGATTCCTTCATCACCGTCTTATGTGATTCTCAATATGCTGAGTTAGTAGATGCCGCTTTATTTCTGTTAGCCTTCTGCTTTGCTTAATTCCTTTTAGTTGTTTTCAAAACAAGAATTAGTTTAGGCTGCAACTGGCCGATATCTACCTAGCTATTAGACACGGCTGTCACGGAGAACAGATGCCCGAGGACATCAATACTGTAGACAGCGCTCATACATGTTACTTAGTGGGATCTCTGAACTGGGTGAGAATCCGGACATTCCACTTCGCAACCACATGAAACATTACAAGACATGGTTTACATTTAACGAAAGCATTATTAGGCTATATATGCTATCATTATGGTGGGGGTAAGAGAGACGAATGCACACCGTAAATGTCCTTCCCGTAAGGGCGTGGCAGATCTAAATATCATGCCCAGACATTCTTATGGAATTTGGTGGGGATATGTATCTCGCCCGTCACCAAGTCCTATGGAACTACCCATTTAACCTGTCGTTAGGTTTATATACAAGTTGCTAGTTTTGCTCTGCAGTGCGGGAGGATTGTCAGTAAACAAAATAATAATTAATACATGTGTTTTCGCAGTGCTTTCCTATATTGGCTTAAGGTACTATCTACTAAGTATCCGAAGATACACAGGAGTGTATGTGATACCGCACCCTAGCCATCACCGCTCGGAAACCCCAATAGTTTCCCAGAGTCGGATCAGCCCATGGTGCGGATAGGGATATCCAAACAATTAAGAAGCCACAAGGCTGAGTGGAGCATGAAGAGAGACAAAATCTTGGAGTTATGAGTCTTACTGGAGTGTGGGCTAGATTATCACACTGCCAGAAGAGAAGAGTACATTACACAGTATGTAATGAAGAAAGTGTCTCTAATCATTTTGAACCTATCCTATCGAGCTGAATAGAAAAGGTTTAGTCGGTAGCATGCCGGGATAAACAGAGTTATAGCATTGACAGCGACCTCAGTGAAAGATTGTTGGTGGCGGAAGAAAATGCTGCATATATAAATGTTGCTGTATAGTGTTTCCTACATGTACTGCAGTCCTACATTTTCTATAACTAAGCAAAACAAGTTAACTGATGGCCACTGGCCATATACATAATCTAACCAGAACAAACAATACGGTGTCAAGCGATTAAGATATATATATTAATAGAGGTCAACGAACCTACTATAGTGCAGTTAGTAACACATTGAAGAAAATGATAATAACTATTAACAAACACAGAAATTCTAACTATCGGTCCTAAGACTGTTACGGTTCCTTTTAGTCATCTGAACCATTATTACGGGTACGAGATAATTAACAAAACCTATATAGAGAAATAATTAAACTCTGGAGTATAGTTACTTGAATACTTGGTAGTCATTCTCAAGTGAGGCTACCGTGTTACTGAAATTGATACGTCAATCCGTAGTCGATGTGAGATGATGCGCTCTCCGGAAGCTGGAAAGTACCTGCAGGCTGGTTCCTGCAGGTTGGTCCCCGCGAGCTGTTGTCCGCAAACAAGATTCCCGCAAGAATGTTCATGGCGGGGGAACATCGCTCAGCACTGTAAGCCTATTAGAATGTCTAACGAGCAGTCAGCAAAAGATACGATAGTACTACGTGGTGAAGAAAGTTCCCGTACACCAATGGCACGGGTGGAAGGTGTAAACAACCTGATCAATAGCGGGGGTTGTAAGAGGCAAATGAAGATACAAAACAAAGCTTCATGGTGCTGGGTACGTCAACCAGCTCTGAAGATGCACCAGGCAGAGTTTACTTACTGCGGTCGAAAGTCGAAAGAACCTACACGATTGGTGCATCATCGTTTGAAATACCACTTTTAGGCATGACCGGCAGATCCAGCAAGTCATCCATCAAAGAACATCCTGCCTCTACATCTGTAGACTCACATATTCAGACCGCAAAGGCCTCACCGCAAGTTTGTGTTCCGAATGTAGATGTAGTATTCGTGAACGATTATTAAAAGTTCCAAATTACTCCCGCAGATGGGGAGTTACAAAATTGTTTTAGTGCGGTGGGTTGGAGAACTGCACGCTACGGGATAAAAAACCCACATATAGCGAAAGAAGACGTGTATCGCGCTTGATAGTAGTTGGTGCAGCTCCAACTTGTTCGGCCCCTGGCCGAGGATGGTCTCGATCACTGGATCGCTTCCCCTTTTATACTCCCCGTGACACCACAGGCGCAGGCTTCATCCAATCATCGTTCGAGCAACAGCCAATCAGCGCATCGCTAGTAATAGCGTCGTCGAACGCTCTAGAACATTCTATAAGCTTTATGTCCACGTGGTTATGACGTCACGGCAATATTTTGAAGATAATCAAGAAGAGTTTTCCCTGGATAACTCAGCCATTTCTCAACCGATTTTGAAATGGTTTACAGATTAGGAAAGCCCGTCGAATTCTCGTCTTGATTAATGCCAGATTTAACGGGAACAGCCAATTAATAAGGATTACAGAGTACCAGCTCGGTACACTAAAAGCGCCATCCTATCTAGGTCACAACTACGCGCTCCATAGAAACAGCGTCCCGGCGCGCGCATGCGCATAATGCGTTTTAACGAACTTAGTCATTTTTCGACACGCTCTCTCTCCCATAGGCCTATATACGCTTATAGATCTACCCAGAGGTGCATGTTCATGAAACAAATCCTAGACGGACGGCGCGTACCCAGCTTAGCTGGTACAGCCGTTACCCGACCTGTCGATCCGAACTACACCACCCCCTCCTAGTTTGACATCCGTGGCAAACGATCGCGCATGGCGAATCGACGCACGGATGTACGCTAGGCGGGAATTATAGACTTCCCGGATAGGCATGTAGCTGGAGAAGAGTAGTGACACATAGACGCGTATTCAAGAGACAGAGCACATAGGGATGCCAAGAGGAGGGGAGGCATACTTTTAGTTTCCAATTTTTACCTGGAATTATTTTTCCAGGCCTTTCTTTTTTGTGTTCTTTTTATTATTAATATTATGGTGCATGCTATAACTTTATTTAGTATATAATCCTAAACAATAGCTTGCATGGGTGTTCCCGTTGAGTGCGGATAATCATAATCTCCACAAAGAACACCCAAGCTCCAACGTACCACAATTTAAGTTTGTAAATATATATAAAAATATAATAGCAAAAAGACAAGGTATATAAATATTACGTATGTAACAAACCCTTATGAGGTATGTTTTTATTAATCATACCGAATTACTTGCGTACCCCGGGTAAATAAAGGGGCACGCAACACGTATTACCAAGTATTATTATTATATATTTATATATCTAAAATATCTATTTACGGCCCGTCCTTGCGTGTCCGCAATGGGCAGCTCTCGCTGACCCCATATTCGTCCTGATGTCTAAGACAGGAAGAAAAATAATAAGAAAAATAAGATATATAATAATAACTTAAAAACTGGTTTATTAGGCAGCCTCAGCGCGGCTGAGACTGCATGACGGGTTTGTGACGTTATTGCACTGCGGGAGGTTGTATTCTTTACGTCGCACATGAGGTTCTTACAACATTAGAGTCTGCAGTACTCATTTCGTATGAGACACAAGCGGGCACTTAAAGTGTGCGGCTGTGTGGGATAACCATAGTCATCCTAGGGACGGGATTCAATTGAACTAACATATATAATAATAAGAAAAGTATTTCAAAAATAAAGTAATGATTAACACATTTCCACGAATCACCTATTAAAATTTCTGCTGAATTACACATGATTACACCTCAGCATTGAGTTTGGGTCCCGTGACTGACGGTGGTAGGTCGTGGTGGATGCACTCTCATTGCTGAAATGCTCTCATCATTATTATTATTGGCACTGTCCGAAACATCCGAAGTGATGGTGCTGGAAATATTGGCGTCCATGATGTCTCTCACAGTTACCGCTGGTTCCAAGATATCCGTCCGTGTAGCAGCGGCGGTACTAGTAGTTGCCAATGTTGCTGATGTTGTGGTGACGGTAGCTGTCGCGATGATGGCGGTTGTAGCTGGCATGGTGGTCGCTGTAGTTGTCGTGGTGATGGTGGTGAGCTGTACCGTCGGCTGAAGACGAGGTGCAGGAACGGATACGGCAGGAGACGACATCTTTCGGAACTTAGCGTACTTTAGCAGACAACTAGCAGTAATGTTAGGTATGGGATAGATATCCTGGGTGTGAGCGATCCATCTTTTTTCCACGTATGGTCATTCTGGCGTGGTTCCCTTCCTGATTGCGGAGTCAGAAATGCAAGGAGGAGGATGCTGAATAACATGGGTCGGAGTTACACTGATTGTCACAGGCTGTGATGGTCCCGGTCCTTCGTCTATGGTAAGTTCAGGTGGAGATGGAGACTGCGGATAATAATAATAATCACCACTGAGATTGGCTGACTGGCTACTACTGTTTGCGATTCTATGGTGGCGGGTGTGGTAGCTGTAGCTGACTGGGTAGTAACTGATGCGGGAGCTGCCATATTGGATTTTACGGGAGATTTCTGCTTCCTACTTTGCTTCATGATCGGTGTGGATGAAGTGATAGGAACTGGCGTAACACTTCCAGATGCGACTGCGGGCAGAATTTCACGTCTGGCTGTCGGTACATTACTTGCTGTAGCCGTGGGAAGACGATGTCCAACGGGATATCTACGTGTGGTGTTTTTCGTGCAGGCCATTTTCTCGGTCGTGAGAACCTTGACCGGGAGCTGAGATTCGAATCGAGTGGCTAGAACGGCACGATCCTCATTCTCTTCCCCAGGAACTAACGTCACTTCCAACACATGATGATGATGACGGAGCGCGTGAGTGATCCCGTAGCAAGTAATGGTGTAGAGATACTGGCACATCACACAGAAGGCTGACTGGAAGAGATGGCCCTTATTAATATGAAGGGTGCGGTCGGATTTCCTAGTGAAAGTTCTGGTACATGGCTCTCCGCTAGTCAACAATGAGTTACACGGGAACCGCTTCGGAACTGGCACCGATTCTTCTTCGGAGGAATCCGACAACACTAGATCTTCAAGAAGTGACATCTCGTTCCCGCATGGTAGTTAGTTGCGGGAACTTTATTCAAAACCTAATGCCCTATCTCTTCATGGTTTATAACTTTCCAGGTCAAATATAATAACAAAATAATAATAAGAAAAACAGCAGAATTTAGTTTGCGACACGAAAGAAACCTAATGCTATGTTCTTCCCTGGTGTCGAGTTTTGATGGGAAGACAAAGTTTCAGAGCGCGCTTCCTTCTTTTATACTATTTGGTGACATCATAGGCGGTGGATAACCACACCTAAAAGTTTTACTGGTGATTCGGTTTCTCTTATGTGAATATTTCCTTGTTTTTCGGCCTGGACGTCATAGAATTGATTCCTCCCATATAAGGGGAGTACTTGTAACTATAGGAAGAATGGCTCGTTAAACTTGTCTTTATTTCGCACATTTAACAGCCTCCGATCAACATAAAAATGCGGTACTACTTTGTCCTTGCGGTGCCTCACCTTTTAATTAGCATGAGGCGGTTTTCCAGGTTGGATGGTTAGAACTTGCCTTTTCGAATTTTAGGCTGGAGCGCCTGATGGGGTGTGTTGGAGCCAGGTGACGTCAGTGGTAATCTCCCGGACTCACCCTCGCCACTCCTCCATCACGCTGTGATAGTTGCGTCTTTGGGCGGCTCTTTTGTTTAACGCATTTAATCCAACTCACTGGAAATAGTAGTAAATGTCACGTGGTTGATCGGAAACGTACATGCTGTTTATGACGACGGTCAAAAATGCTGTCTCTGAGATGTAGTCTGTTGCAGAAGCGAGAGATAAAAATATATATGTTACATCAAGATTTCTATAATGTCCCGTGTTTGCGTGAGTTCTTTAACATGCGTCTTGGTAGGTGTCTGTAATAGGTAGTTCTCAGCCCGTCTTGATTATAGACTGGAACGCACGGGAGAGAATTTTTGAAATTCGCTCTGTGATTTTACTGCAAGATTTTTAATGCCGCTTTACCGGCCCGTGCGCTAATGATTTGTAGCATGATAGAGCAATTGTGTTCTTAACCAAATATTTAACAGTAAAGTTGCAAGTAATTTTTATGTGTGGTTTAAACAGATCTATTCATGCGGTAGATCAACGTTATTGATTCCGTCAAGATAGCTGTGTTTTCCGAGCGGGAGGGCTGGCCAAGCTTTCTTCTCGATGTGTAGAACTAGCTCCGTCCCAGCCTAGACCAAACATATTTGTACCATTTTAATAATGGCTAAATTACAGTACAACTCGCAAACATGTGTGTCACAATTTTTACAATTTGCAATGCCGTCGTTCGGAGATTGTGAATACAGTCAACCTGAGTGTCTGTGTTTCTGTCATGTTGGTGATTTGAATCTGTTATGCGTGACTGGTTCTCTGTGGATGGTACATGCACTGTGGTGATGGTGGCGCATTTATGGCCGCTAACGCTAAATAGTATTAGAAAAAAAACGTCATGAAAAATCCTAATACTATACACCTTTTGGCCTTCCTGGTATTTCCAGTTGCGGCCGCTAGTTTAATTTGACATGACCGCCTAGTAGTCTACACAGGATGCAGCCTAGGCTAGGTGCCTTTCCCGTATATGCGTATGAGATTAAGGACCATGCCCATAAGAAACATGATTGAGAACATAGCTCATGAGACACTAGTCTAACATGAAATTGAGAACCATGCCCATAAAAACATGATTGAGAAACATGGTCCGCGACGCGTTAATGTGATGCCTCTCTCACGCATATACCCTCCTGCTTCCCAAAGAATCACTTTTAATGTCCTCTGATTATGGGAGGCATGGCTCGCAATACGAACGCTTACCATGGCCTGACTGTACATTGAGCCATCTTGACCACTCATAACCAGAAACTGGTTGATGAACTGACATGATCAAGACGACCGGCCAGCGACCCAGTCGATAGCGATCACCATCTGAGCTCATGCTCAGGGGCAACCGATGGTCTGATCCGTATCTATCCGCCAACAGAATATGAACTTTGACCATTTTCCCCAGCTTTGCCTGCAGGGCATCTCTGACAGGTTTGCATAGAGGGATGCAATACCCTGGGTGTGGACTGTCATCCACTTACTGAGACAGGATGAACCAAAAGTCTCGGTAGCCCGAACAATAGACTAGATGGTACCACAGTAGGATGTTAATTAATCCTTCGTTAGACATGGAGGCCTTCAGTATCTCCTCTGCACTATACCCCCTTTATTTATTGTTTAACGTGTCCCTGGACCCTTGCGAGTCCACTGCTGCCTGTTCCGCACACCCATTGAGGAGACAATTCCTCTTGATGTGCGGGAAGGGGGAGGGTGGCGGCGTGAATGTCAACTTTATCGAACCCTGAGGGTATTTCACTCTGTAATGGCCGAGCCCGTGGGCGGGACAGAGTTACTTTAGAGTGCAGATTACCTGTCGGATGCTGTCGTAACATTGATCAATCCATTTGCTTGTACCCTTTGGCCCTCCCGGTATGGTTCACTGTCCCCGTCACGCCGGACGGACGCCCAGTTCCCCCACACAGGATGCAGCCTAGGCTAGGTACCTTTCCGTATATGCCTGAGATAAAGACCTGTCCAAGTTAGGGGGACATAATCTGGGACAGTCAAGGCACACACTGACAACTCCCGAGCCAAGCGGACATAGTACTCGATGCCAGCTAAGGTCATTTTGGCAAAGGGCCATAGCCCCGCATAGACCATACCATGGAGGTGATGCCCGCTAGACGTCGCAGCTAAGGGCCTCACGTAGATCGTTCTTTGACGTCATTTTAGCTGAGAGCCCCTCCGCAGATCACACTAGCCAGATCATCCACCTCATGGGTACTTGAGATCCCAGACTGCTCTACCAGCCCGGCAAGTGACAGGTTACACCGTCTCACACACAAACCCTCCTGCTTCCCAAAGAATCACTTTTCATGACCTCTGATCACAGGAGGCATGACTCCTTCATCCTTCGTTAGACATGGAGGCCTTCAGTATCTCCTCTGCACTATAGTAGAAGATTTACGTGCCCCCACACCCTTGCAGGCCCACTGCCGCCTGTTTTCGACACGCATTCGAGGAGCCTATCCCTCTCTGGTATCGAATTCAACTTTTCGGTAGCAAAATCCTACTCGTGACTGACGACAATGCGGGCATCTTGCTCTCTTAATAATATTGACAGTTATTACGTGTAGTTGAAGTATGTAAACTTAGCTGTTTCCGTACGGCGTCGGGAAAAAGGGGTAGGGGAGGACGCTGGACAAGCATCTCTCCTGTGACGCATACGGTAGATGGCTGTGGTGCATTTCTGATATCCATATGATCAGTTCTCCCATAACTGGATAAGGTGTGTGCGGGAGATTTGTTGGTCGTTGTCTGTTGATGATAATGCTGTTGTCGAGATGTCTGGGCTGCTGTATGATGCCAATGTTATAAGCGAAGTGGGTGCATTCCAGTTTTCCATGCCGGTGAACGCCAAGTCTGTTGTTATTTGCGGGAGATGTAGTCTGTGGGAGGTATTATTTCTCCCGCAGTTCTGTGCAGGAGGAATCTGTTGCGGGAATTCTTATGTCTCTACTGGTAATTAATTAAGACTGGTAGGTGCTGCTAAATGCTGTTGTTGCAAGTATGTGATGTGCGTGCGCGCAACGATGAATTGATGCATCCAGTCTTGAAGGCAGGTGTGTTCTGTAAGTGTTGACGTTCTGTCTGTGGCGTGATGTCCTGACTGCTCACGGGGAAGTATGGTAGGCCAAATGGATGGGGTGGCCTTTGGATAGGGGGATGTGGTCATCTCCCATTACACGACGGTTGGTGTCCTGTCATAATTTTTAGACACCGGGAAAATTCGGCACAGCATGAAGTGGGTGGGAATGGGAAGAGATCGGAGGAACGACTTTTCCATCTGGTGCCTTGGACAAAACAAACACAAAATTCTTCAGATACGACTTCCCAGATCTAGTAGACCTGCGCTGAGGAGGGAGAGGGAGAGTACATATCTCGTCATCGTCGTCAGCATTAGCCGCTTGTTCACCCACGTTCTGGCTTAGTAGAACTGGGGCTGAACTAGCACCGTGGTGCTCTGCGCTAACTATGGGAATACCAATTTCTGTAGAAATATCTGTCTGGGTACCGGTGTCATGAGAAATGCCCTGTCCGAGCTCTGGTGCTGGGTCATCACTGACACAAGGTTTAAGTCGATCGAAGTGGATGACTGAGGTCAGGCCATCTGAAGCACGGATGCGGTAGGTCATGTCCGACGTCTTACCTACTACCACATAGGGGCCTTTCCACTGGTAACTCAGTTTACTTGGCACGTTTGCAGATCATCGTGAATCGTGTGCCCAAACCATCCTTCCTGCTTCACACGGATCTCCATGCACCCTCCGGTCATGCCATGTCTTTTGCCGCCGGTGTGCAGTGGATAGGGTTTTACTAACTCATGGGCTTGTTCTATCCTTTGCTGCAAGAGTTCGACATAGCGAGATGGTGAATTTTTCTCCCCTGGTATCCGTGGCATGGCCAGGTCCAGGGGTAAGGCTAATTCATGGCCTAACATTAACCGAGCAGGGGTGTAGCCCATGCTGGAATGTTCTGAAGTGCGGTAAGCCATGAGTACATACGGGAGCCGTAGGTCCCAATCTCTACAATCAAGGCAGGTTTCCTTGGGAAGCATCTCTGTGAGAGTTCTGTTGAATCTCTCTACCATCCCATCACTCCGGGTTGGTATGGAGTTGTCCTTGTTTTGACGATATGGAAGAATTTGCAGAGCTCTGATATGAGCCGGCTCTCAAAATTTCTTCCTTGATCAGAGTGCAACTCATAAGGCATACCAAAGCGGCAGAACACATTGCTAGCCAAGACCTCTGCTATGGTGGATGCCTCTTGGTCTGGGAAAGCAAATGCTTCTACTCACTGCGTAAAATAATCTTGTAATACGAGGATGTATTTATTTCCGTCAACCGTCGCATTCAAGGGTCCGAGCACGTCAATGGCCACTCACTCCCACGGTGCACCAACAATCTTAATTTGTGAAGGTGCGATATGGTGTTGGCCAACAGTGCGTCTTTGGCACAGGATACATTTGGCAACCCATGCTTTGACACTATCGCGATTATCGATCCAGTGGAATCTTAGTTTGATACGGGCAACAATCCTTTCCACAGCCAGATGTCCAGAATTATCGTGTAATTGTTTTAATATAAGTTCTCGATAACTTTCCGGAACTACCAAACAGTCATTAATGTACAGAAGTTTATTTATTAATTGACATTCTTCAAACCATTGGTAATAATATTTAGCCGTGGGGGATAAAGGTGTCACCGATTCCTTAGGAGGACGTACCCCCTCCTGAATCCATGCATATGTATTCCGTGTCTGAACATCTGTTGTTTGTTGGAGTGCGATTTTCTCCGGATTCCACTCTGCACATTGCAATTCGGGGAACTCTAAAGATGGCTGTGTTGACTGTGTCATGGCGGTGGCCTCTTCGTGTTCAGCTTCTGCGCCGATTCTACTAAGGGCGCCGGCATTACCATGCAATTTGCCGGGACGGTGAACAACATTAAAGTTATAGGCCTGCAGGGATTCCTGCCATCTCGCTACCTGGCCCTCCAGATTTTTTAACCTCCTGACCCACCGTAGTGAGGCATGGTCTGTACGGAGTGTTAAAGGGCACCCATACAGGAAGTGTTTATAATATTTGACGAAATGGACTGCCACAAATAATTCTCGCTTGGTGGTTGCGTATCTTTTCTCCGTTTTATTCAGAGTATGCGAACCATAACCCAACACTTGCTCTGTTCCGTTTTCGGTGACCTGTGATAGAACTGTGCCGATAGCGAAAGCTGACGCATCAGTGTCTAAGATGAAATCGAGGTTTGGATTAGGGTGAGCAAGAATCGGGGCAGTCGTCAAGAGTTCCTTCAGCGCCTTGAAGGAGCCTTCACACTCACTCGTCCACTCAAATGGTCGATCTTTCTCGGTGATCTGGTAGAGGGGTGAAGCAATCTCGCTGAAATGTCGGATATAACGGTGATAGTACTGGCACAAGCCAAGGAAACTCCGCATCTCTGTAACTGAAGAGGGCCGTGGCCACTCTGCTACTGCCTTAGTTTTTGATGGCTGAGTAGCCACTCCATCACCGGATATGACGTGTCCCAGGAACTCGATGCTCTGTCTGAAGAGATGCCATTTCTTTGGTTTGAGTTTCAAATTAGCCGTGCGGAATCTTGAGAGCACGGTGTCTAAATTGATTAAGGTTTGCTCAAACGTTGGTCCGATGACGATTACGTCATCGGTGTAACAGAGACAGATCTCCCATTGCAGTGTGATTAATACCTGCTCAATGAGTCGTTCAAAAGTTCCGGGAGCGTTGCACAACCCGTAGGGCATCTTGCGGAATTGGAAAAGGCTGTCCCTACAAACGAATGCCATCTTTTCCATATCAGCTTCATCCATGGCTACTTGCCAGTAACCGCTACCTAAGTCAATGGTACAAAACCACTTGGCTCCGGACAAGGAATCCAAGGCCTGATCTATCTGTAGTAACGGATAGGCGTCCATAATGCTAAGATCATTAAGGTGGCGGTAGTCTATACAACACCGCAAGGTTCCATCCTTTTTGCCTGCTAGCACTCTAGGGCTAGCCCATGGAGAAGCTGAAGGTTCAGTAATACCCATTCGCAACATGTCATTTACTTGTTGGTGTGCTTCCGCTGCTTTGTGAATGGGAAGACGTTGTACCGGTTGTCGTACGGGGTGATTATTGGCTGTATCGATGGAGTGTCGTATGAGATGAGTCGCTCCAAGATCCACTCCGGAGGAAAAACTATCGCGATATTTATGTAATAGTTTCCGAATTTCTCGTTTTTGTGATTGCAGTAATCCAACAGTGGCACGTAGATATAAATCATGTAGATGTTCGGGTAGATCATCAGTCAGCGGTGGTGTTGTATCAGAAAGTGCTGGTGTTTCCAGTGAAATTATGTCCACTAAATGGCCGCAGCGTACTACCGGTTCCAGAGTGATGGTCTGCGGGTCCACTAAAACTCTAAAGGGTATCTTCCATTTATCAGTGGTGTCCACTATTATGCGGGGACTTGCGCATTGTGAGGCGATCATATAATCAGGGTCAGGTTCCAGCATGGCAATGTGTGTGTTGCTTCCTAACTGTGGTGCGGTGGCCTATAGGATCCGTTCCTGTCCCGGTTCAACCGTGGCGGTACTTGATAGTATTACTGCACACATATCGTACAATGAGAGGCATTCGTCGGCCGTGTATGTCGAGTTCCTGTTGTCTGCGGTGTATGATGGCTTCGCTGGCACTGCGAAAATCAGAGCCAAGTAGGGCGTTGTTATGAATGGCGGCGATGACAACTCTCTGAATGAATTGCATCGCCTCTATTTGAATAACTAGATTAACCACACCGGCCACGGGTACATCCGCTCCCATAGCCATCTGTAGGTAAATATTGGTAGGCTTAAGAGGGAGGCTTTTTACGAGGTGGGATGCTCTCATATAAGTGCTGGTTAAATACTGTAATAGAAGCTCCGGTGTCGACGGTGGCGCTAGTGGAAACGCCACTAAACAGACAGGCACATTTGTAGATTACCTTTCGATGAACCTGCGGAAGAGTTTCCAATGATGCTGTCCACGATAATGGCGTTGGAGCAGCATCACTCTGTATAAATTCCGACTGTTTCCGTATCGCTTCTCGTAATGTTGCAGATGGCTGAGTGAGGAATGGGCCAGTTCGTCGTCTCCGCTGGGGTGTAGGCCGCGGTGAAGATGGAGCTGGGGGTAGCAATGGTGGTGGTATTGTTGTCGTTTCTATGTGAGCAGTATTGGTATAGACAGCGGCGTGATGGATAAGTTCTACCTGTGCAAGCCATTTCCGGCAATGCTTCATAGGATGTCTTGTTGAAGCACAGAAGAAACAGCGCAGTTTCCAGGGACGTGCGTTCCTCCATCTATGTCGGCGCTTGCGAATCCATGAGGCCGAATGAATTGTCTCTCCCGAATCGCTACTGTCTGTGGATGCGGAAGATGATGCTGATTGGGGTGGTGTTCTGCATACGACCAGAGGGCACAGAGAATCTAGTGTCATTGTGGCGGGATGTGGTGCTTTCAAAAACCTTGTTTTAGCGGAGGTACTACAACCCACCACTGCCGTTTTACATAGAAAAGAAGGTTTGTCGTGTATGAAAAAAGAAGGGGATGTCCTTGCTGCGGATGGGGGAGCCAACGTAGGCACGGACATATTGGAAGCCGTGCTTTTTGGTGTTGATGTGTCCGTTACTTTCTGTGGATGATGTGTGGCCACTGAACATTGTTGTGTGAAAGCTGCAGTTGAGCCGAGAGAGGAATGCGGGCACCAAAGTGGCTCTTTAGATTTCGGTGCCCTTAGGAGTTTGGTTTTGCTGGTTGCAGTGTGGTGCGGTCCGGAGCAGGCGTTGTGGAGGGAGGTCGGTTAGGACACCTCTCCCTCCAATGTCCTGGCTGTCCGCATCCGAAACAGGTTTTCGGTGGGGGTGCAGTCCTGGTAGTGTTTGCTGACCTAAACTGTGTGGTGGCGACGTTGGTGCTGAGTGTGGTTACCAAATTGGTGAGTGCGGAGACCTGCTTATTGATCTCTTCTATCCGCTCTCTCGTGTTGCCATTGTTGTTGTTGTTGTTGTTGTTGTTGTTGTTGCGCTGGTTCTCGCGCCCTGGGGCTCCGCTGTACCCTCTTCTGCGGCATGGCCCCTTCCTCCAGGCGCTTGATTCTGACTGGGCTTCTGCATACCTGATGGTGGTGGTGTCTGTGCGGTTGGTGTTGCTGATCTGGGGGGAGCACTACCGGGCGGGGCAATGGCTGCACCCTCTATCTCATTGATAGGATGGAGTTGGCGTCGGTTATTTTTCTCCTGCTCTAGAAAGTTCTCAATATGAACTGCAGTTGCCGTTAATTGGGCCAAACTTCCGTGGTCGCCGAGAAATAGCTTTTCTTTTAGAGCGGGTTCACCGCTTAATGCATCGATGAAAGTATCGATATGCAAGTGAAGTACGCCCTCCGTATTGGTGCTCGGATATGCGCGGGTGACTAGCCTCCGAATTCGGCTAGCTAACTCAGGAAGAGTTTCTCCCGCACGTCGTCGAAGATTTTTAAGTTGAAGATGACTGGTTTCTCCGAGGGCTGTGTTGCCAAATCGCTCCGTGAGTGCTCATTCCAACTGTGTATAGGTGGGTGTACAATCCGTTCCCAGATCCGCAAGAATTTGCAGGACTTTTCCCGAAAGTTTTGCTGCGAGATACTCACCCATTTGTCTATCATCCCAGCGGTTAGTCCGACTTATTATTTCGAACTGGATTTTATAATTGGTCCAGTCATTCTCCCCGCTAAATTCGGGGGGGAGGATGACTTGGCAAAAAACATGGGAAGAGTGAAGTGGTTGAAATCCGGGTGGTGCGGGTATCTGAGAAGTCGATGATTGAACTGAAAGTGGTTGTGGTACTGGTGGCGGTGGTGTTGGTGTCTCCCGTCGATGCCAATGCCGAGGAGCTAGGACATGCGTACTCCAATTTACTGAGTCCGCCCCATTTGTTGAGCCATAGACCGGCATGCGTACTCCAATTTACTGAGTTCGCCCCATTTGTTGAGCCATAGACCGGCATGTGTCTATGAATGGGAGGAAGATTGCGGTGGAGAGTGCGCGGTCGTTCCTCCCGTGGTGAGGACTGTCATTCCTCATATGGCGGTGGTGCAATTGGCTGACGGTTATGATATGTGGCATGACTGATATACTGGCGAAATGGTGGTGCCGATTCCTCCCGATGTCTCTGTGGTGTTCCCCTTGAATATAGCGTTTCGCTAGAAGGGGGGATTGTGGGAGGTTGTCTATGTGGTGGATTATCACCCGGCCATACCGTCTCCATAGATGACACAGGTGAACGATAGTAGTCTGAAGGGCTGTAGATATGCCCGTAGTCGGGTCTTTGTCGGAGTTGTCCACGATTCGGCCCTGATGGTGTTGGCCTGTCGCGGACGTCCGAGATGGTTCTGAATTCTGTTCCCACCTGTGAGGCATCCCGAAAGGTGCCATCGCTAATAAGCGTTTATAGTGCGGAGTTGTTGATCCCGCCGAATCTCTGGCATAGTCGGTGAGCATGTGTGCTGAAAATCCGTCGTATGGGGCTACCTCTTGATCGAGGGAGTCCTCGCTGAACGGAGAGGGGATTGAACTGAGCTCACTATATGGTGTGGGCATGAGTTCGCTGCACGTTATTACTGTTGTTCTTCGAGCCCCACATCGGGCGCCACTTGTAGCTCGCCAGGTAGTGTCGGGCCATTCCGATGTCTCATGTTGACTCGCCATGCCACAAGTGCACGACGAGTGATGACGCCGGTTAGCATCCAGTCTCGGGGTGATGGACCTTGAACGAGACTGCCCTGCGGGAAACAAAAACCGGCTCGTAAGGCCGGTGGAACTCAATCGTTCCAGTGGGGCCGTGAGACCATTGTCGTGAACATTAAACACAATGGTCTCATCCCAAGAATTTGTGTCACCAGTATGCCTGTCCATAACAATTTCGTGATCTATGGACTCACAAGATTCGATTTGGTGACCTAAAAATATAAGTCTATACAATGCGTTTACCTAACTAATTAAAAATAAGCTAGATAAAACTACAGTAAGAGCATACGAAAATACAAGACATAGAGGTAGGTAGATGAACTTTTAAACATGGGGCTCCCGGAGGTACCACACAGACTCGTAGGTCCACAGAGGTATCCCCACAAGGGAGGCTCCCGTACACGAGACATAGCTATTTAGCGTAATATAAGTTATTATGCCTCTAAGCTGAAAGGAAGAAGGCTATCTCAGACGAAAAGGTGATGTGCCTCACGCGGGCACTACTCCTAGTCCTTGCCTCCGTCTTGGTAAGGTGTCGCCATGGCTTAAAGCTGGAGAAGAATAGTAGGCAAAAATAGGCCCACTCTAATATTTCAAACCAAAATCCTGTAGAAAGAAAATACCATACCTAGTAAGATTATGACTATAGGGGTACATACTGTTTTACGTGAAGACGGAATGGAAGATTCCAGATGGATTCCTTTGTCACTGTCTTATATGATTCCCAATATGCTGAGTTAGTAGTTGCTGCTTTATTTCTGCGGGCCTTCTGCTTTGCTTCATTCCTTTTAGTTGTTTTCAAAACAAGAATTAGTTTAGGCTGCAACTGACCTATATCTACCTAGCTATTAGACACGGCTGTCACAGAGAACAGATGCCCGAGGACATCAATACTGTAGACAGCGCTCATACATGTTACTTAGTGGGATCTCCAAACTGGGTGAGAATCCGAACATTCCGCTTCGCAACCACATGAAACATTACAAGACATGGTTTACATGGTTTACATTTCACGAAAGCATTATTAGGCCATATCTCCTATCGTTATGGTAGGAGTAAGGGAGACGAATGCACACCGTAAATGTCCTTCCGGTAAGGGCGTGGCAGATCTAAATATCATGCCCAGTCATTTTAACAGAATTCGGTGAGAATACGTATCTCGCCCGTCACCGGGTCCTATGGAACTACCCATTTAACCTGTCGTTAGGTTTATATACAAGTTGCCAGTTTTGCACTGCTGTGCGGGAGGATTGTCAGTAAACAAAATAATAATTAATACATGTGTTTTCGCAGTGCTTTCCTACATTGGCTTAAAGTACTATCTACTAAGTATCCGAAGATACACGGGTATGTATGTGATACTGCACCCTAGCCATCACTGCTCGGAAACCCCAATAGTTTCTGAGAGTTGGATCAGCCCATGGTGCGGATAGGGACATCCAAACAATTAAGAAGCCACAAGGCTAAGAGGAACATGATGAGAGACAAAATCTTAGATTTATGAGTCTTACTGGAGTGCGGGGCTAGATTATCGCACTGCCAGAAGAGAAGAGTACATTACACAGTATGTAATGAAGAAAGTGTCTCTAATCATTTTGAACCTATCCTATCGAGCTGAATAGAAAAGGTTTAGTCGGTAGCATGCCGGGCTAAACAGAGTTATAGCATGGACAGCGACCTCAGTGAAAAATTGTTGGTGGCGGGAGAAAATGCTACATATATAAATGTTGCTGTATAGTGTTTCCTACGTGCACTGCAGTCCTATATTTTCTATAGCTAAGCAAAACATGTTAACGGATGGCCACTGGCCATATACATACATAATATAACCAGAACAAACAATACGGTGTCAAACAATTAAGATATATATATTAATACAGGTCAACGAACCTACCATAGTGCGGTTAGCAACACATTGAAGAAAATGATAATAACTATTAACAAATACAGAAATTATAACTATCGGTCCTAAGACCGTTACGGTTCCTTTTAGTCATCGGAACCGTTATTACGGATACGAGATAATTAACAAAACCTATATAGAAAAATAATTAAACTCTGGAGTATAGTTACCTGAATACTTGGTAGTCATTCCCAAGTGAGACTACCGTGTTACTGAAATTGATACGTCAATCCATAGTCGACGTGAGATGATGCGCTCTCCGGAAGCTGGAAAGTATCCACAGGCTGGTTCCTGCAGGCTGGTTCCTGCAGGTTGGTCCCCGCGAGCTCTTGTCCGCAAACAAGATTCCCGTAAGAACGTTCATGGCGGGGGAACATCGTTCAGCACTGTAAGCCTATTAGAATGTCTAACGAGCAGTCAGCAAAAGATACGATAGTACTACGTGGTGAAGAAAGTTCCTGTACACCGATGGCACGGGTGGAAGTTGTAAACAACCCGATCACTAGCGGGGGTTGTAAGAGGCAAATGAAGATACAAAACAAAGCTTCACGGTGCTGGGTACCTCAACCAGCTCTGAAGACGCACCAGTCAGAGTTTACTTGCTGCGGTCGAAAGAACCTACACGATTGGTGCGGTGGCGTTTGAAATACCCCTTTTAGGCCTGGCCGGTAGATCCGGCGAGTCATCCATCAAAGAACATCCTGCCTCTACATCTGTAGACTCACATATTCAGGCCGCAAAAGCCTCACCGCAAGTTTGTGTTCCGAATGTAGATGTAGTATTCGTGAACGATTATCAAAAGTTCCAAATTACTCCCGCAGATGGGGAGTTACAAAATTGTTTTAGTGCGGTGGGTTGGAGAACTGCACGCTACGGGATAAAAAACCCACACATAGCGAAAGAAGACGTGTATCGCACTTGATAGTAGTTGGTACAGCTCCAACTTGTTCAGACCCCTGGCCGAGGATGCTCTCGATCACTGGATCGTTTCCCCTTTTATACTCCCCGTGACACCACAGGGGCAGGCTTCATCCAATCATCATTCGAGCAACAGCCAATCAGCGCATCGCTAATAATATCGTCGTCGAACGTTCTAGAACATTCTAGAAGCTTTACGTCCACGTGGTTATGACGTCACAGCAATATTTTGAAGATAATCGGTGTGCGCATGCGCATAATGCGTTTTAACGAACTTAGTCATTTTTCGACACGCTCTCTCTCTCCCATAGGCCTATATACACTTATAGCCCTACCCAGAGGGGCGTGTTCAGGAAACGAATCCTAGACGGGCGGCGCGTACCCAGCTTAGCTGGTACGGCCGGTACCTGACTGGGCGATCCTAACTACAGGCATGGTAGAGAAACGTGTGTATCTAGTATTGGAGCACCAAAAGTGAATGCTATCATCACAAGAATCAAACACAATGGGTAGCAGCTTAAGCCTAATCAAAGGTAAGTTCAATCTGCTGGTGAATAAACCTAACCTATAGATACCTCAGGTACCTCTTAGTAGACCACCTGCCTCTATTGTTACAGATGCTAACATTCCTCCAACACCAGCATCTTTTCCACTACCTCCACCTCTACTGATGGCACCCTGTGGATCATCAAATCGCTCTAATACCCAACCTCCATTTATTACATGTGAGGCCTACAACATGTATCAAGATTCAAGATTCTTTATTTCCATATAAGTGAATAATTTAACAATTCAATACAGGCATCCACCACAGGCAAGGCCTATGATGCGGTGGACCCTTAACATATAACCTAAATTTATAATATTATGTTTATACATATAACATTTATATACATGTACATGGATATTTTATATTACAAATGACATAGAGTACGATACAAATACATGTATGAATTATGTTTACATTTAAACAAATTACATGTGGAGACATGACTTATGACAGAACATTTTACAAAAAGGCGGGGGGGGGGGGGGGGGGCTGGGGGAGAGGGGAGATGGAGGGAGTGGAGTGACCATTTTGTGGAGTATTATTACTATTCATTGAAATTACGATTATTATACTCATTATCCCCCTTACGTTTCTCATCATTATTACATGTATACTCATGCTGAATAATAATGATAACAACAACAACAACAACAACAACAACAACAACAACAACAACAACAACAACATTATTATTATTATTATTATTATTATTATTATTATTATTATTATTATTATTATTATTATTATTATTATTATTATTATCATCATAATGATTATTATTATTATTATTATTATTATTATTATTATTATTATTATTATTATTTTTATTATTATTATCATGTGTAATTATTGCTGTCACCACCATTATTATTATTATTATTATTATTATTATTATTATTATTATTATTATTATTATTATTATTATTATTATTATTATTATTAATATTAATTATAATTATTATTATTATCATCATCTCACCATCATTATTATTATTTTTATTATTATTATTATTATTTTTGTCGCATTATTATTATCATTCTATTTAACAATAACAACGACAATACCATTACCATTATTTACATGTATTATTATTTTTATTATTATTATCATTATCATTATTACTATCATATATTATCATCAACACTCATACATCATGTACATGTACATATTTTTTACATATTTGTTGTCCTGGTGACTGAGTGCACTACAGCGGAAGAACCCGTCGACAGAGACCACATTTATACACCATAAAAATATTTAAAATGTCACTAAAAGTTGGTTATTTCATACATTTAGGAATATAGGTAGTGGATTTTAATACAACAGGGAAGCGACATTTCAGGACCTGGGGTTTTATGTCAACCTGCTTTAAAGGACCATCACCTCCTGGATCCAGAAAGCGAGTGGCCGCTATAGACAGGTTCGTGCTGTCTTGGAACATGGCTGCCATGGCGGTGGTTAAACCTTTAACCCTTAAGAATTCAGTATCTTAATTTCAGTCAGGTACATAGTGAAATCATTGAATATTTTGCAACCGATTCAATTTTAGTCTGTTACTCTCACAGGCAGCAACAGTGGCAGTTCAAATTTGTCCCAAAATAGCCAACAGAACATTCATTACATTATAGGAAATTAGTCCTTTTTGGTCATTAAGGTTTTCTGGTGTGTGTTTCAGTAATCTGGCTTCTAGTAGCTCTCAATAATTTTAGTCTTTTTGTACTTTTTGAATGACTTTGTTGTAAGAATTTGCGCACGCGTGTCTGCATCTGTGTTATTCCATAATTGTATTGCTTGATGGGATGGTGTGCGTGTAGATGCCTCTGTTCAGTGATATGCGACATGTAGGTTAGAACTTGTTCTTGTGATGTGAGTATGTATGTCTGTATTGGGTGTAAAAATATCGGATAATGATGTGGGTAAGCTGCCATTGTGGTAGCCTCTTAAAATAGTAAATAATTGGACCTTTCCAATGTCTTCAAGTTTTAGAGTCTTGTTTGTTTTAAAGGTATCTTGAGTGACAGATAAAATGATCGTATGAGTGACAAACTGATGGACTGTATGTGTGACAGATTGGATGACTTCATGAGTGACAGACAGATCGGATTACTGCATGAGCGGCAGATCAGATGATTGCAAGAGTGGCAAATTGGATGGCTGCATGAGTGATGGACTAACGTAATGCATAATTGACAGAGCAGGGAACTGCATGAGATGCTGAGAGACCAAACCACCCACCCACAAATTGATCAACCCACTGAGCAACCGACTGACAGCATGAGTGACAGATCGGATGACTGAATGACTGATGGCCTGACAGACTG
>CM067371.1:135119473-135155600 GCA_034401795.1 Chaetoderma sp. LZ-2023a | reverse complement strand
ACGACACGACGATGTTGATTTCTTTTTTCACGAGAGTTGATACTTACCTCCCTAACACGGACCCGGCCTCTCCGCCCCACAGAGGCTTGGTCTTCAGGCTTTCTTAGTTGCATTGTCAGCCAATAAATTAGTCAGAGGAAGTGCTAGTCTGCGCATGCGCGAGGTTGGGGCTGGCATCTGCCGGACTGTCATCTGACTACCTGCTCAGTAGGGGCACCGTACATTTTTAATCTGAGTGTGTATTGACTGAAAGTTTATATTTGGGAATATCAAAGAGTGTTAGGGAGGTATGTATCAACTCTCTCGTGAAAAAAGAAATCCGTGATTTCGTTTAATCTCTGGTGCTATCAGGTAAAGGTAAAGGTAAACAGATAATCATTATGCCCAACAGAAATTAATCCACAATTATGTTTTTCTATGCGTTGCTTTCATACTCATATTACATCATGATTTATGACCATGTGTATCATTATTATGTTCTCTTACAGCGCAGTGCTTTGTCTGGGGAGGCAATGTCACTCAGCATGCACAAGCACAGGAGCATTCATGGGCAAGAATCCTGAGCTTTCTGACAGAAAATCTTATACCACAAAAGGTTTAATATATATGTCACTTCTTTTGAGATCCTCTATTTACACTGAATGCAATATCTTGCAGTATGGGAATCATTCACTAAGTATACCTCCTTGTTTATTATATATTATTATTTTATACAGATGTTAAAATTTTACAAATTATGTGTAATACATCCAAAGGAGTCATTAATAGAGATTTATATAAAATACATTTATCAACATATTGCCGAAGTGTTCAGTTTCATCATTCAGCCACTATAACATCTCTCCCTCACTCCATTTTCCCTCTCCTTTCTCTCTCACCATCTCTTTATCTCTGCCCCCCCCCCCCCCCCCCCCCCCCTACCCCCTCACTCCATTTTCCCTCTCCTTTCTCTCTCACCCTCTCTTTATCTCTGCCCCCCCCCCCCCCCCGCCCCCCCCCCCCCCCCCCCCCCCCCCCCCCCCCCCTCCTCCCTCACTCACTCAGTCACACACTCACTTCACTTCACTCACTCATTCAATCCCTCTCACTCCATACTCAATCCCGCTAGTCTCCCTATCTTTATCGCCTGTGTGTGTGCGTGCGTGCGTGCGTGTGTGCCTGCATGTGTGGATAAATGCGAGCATGCACTTGGTCTATGCATGCCTGTGCAGTATATGTGTATGCCTAGCTTAATGGAGGAATCCAATCCCAAGTTAAGCTTCACCCATGCTTCGCCAATGTTGGGATCGATTGATCCATGAACTCCCTGACTATCAATTTCCAGAAAACTATACAGGTAAGCTATGGTAGCAACAGCGCCCAGCCAAATTAGTTTCAAAATATTCAGCAGCATGTGTATTAAATATTAAAGACATTTGTACAACAATGCTTAGTCCGTCATCAATTATGTGTTAATGATGTAATTGATTATGACGTCAATCTATACGTCACGTATTCGATTATGACATGATTGACAGAGAATGCAGGAAATGTCACTTCTGATATACAGCTGGCCTTGACAGCGGCTCTAGGATTATAGACTTAGAAAGCTTTACCGACTCCTGGGAACCGGGTACTCGGCTCCCAACTGCCGAGTACCCGTTTACCATAGAGCTCATATTGTTTGCATAGCCACCAAACAAGAGAAAACTATGGCTTGCCTCCGTGGGGCTGGGAGGCTGGGTCCGTAACAGAATGGTGAGTATTGTTAGATCTCGGAGAAAGGGAAATTGACATTTCCTGCATTCTCCTTCGATCAATACTCACCATTCTGTTACTTCTGATATACACCAGATTTGATCAGTAACCTGGTGGGAAGGGGCAAGCCATACATGCTAATTTTGCCCCTTGGAGAAAGATTTTAGACTTCAAACTTGACTAACGGAGACCTAAAAGGACCGTCAAGTTCACGGAACCGAATCACATTCGTGTCACAGCCCCCCCCCCCCCTTTTTCCTCCTAAGAAAAGGGAGAGAACTAACGAACATGTATCTCGCCTGAAAACACCAATATGCCAAGAGGGTTAACTACTCCCTGCATATCGCTTGTATTAGCCTGGGAATGAGCATGAATATATAAGATGAATGAACATGATACATATACATAATACAAAAAACTCTCACTTGTTGAATTACCTTATGATAACAGGACTTCAGACGTACCGCCTACAACCATTCACCGGTTCGGCCATCAGTGACACAATCTGGTTGACATCCTCTCGCTTGACCATGCCTGCTTTAGGTTCTTTTCTTACCAAAGTGAAAAAAGGGGAAAAGCAGTGTGGTCACTAACTATCGTTTCAAAACAGCTAAAGCGAGTGGATTGGCTGAGTCTGACACATCCCTCATATAGTAATCCGTAAATGAGGACTCACAGTGCCATTGTGCAATGGCCATGATGTCCTCTAACGGAACACCATTGTAAAGGGCGGTCGAGGCGGCTATTCCTCTAACATCGTGTGCCCTTACGCCCTGCACCTGGTGCCCCAGTCGCCATCTCGTGAGTAGTCTGAATGCATTCAACCACCCAACGAGAGATAGTATCCATGGATGCGGCGCCATAAGGCTTTTTATGGCAGATCCACAGATGTCTATCGTTCGACCGTAACGAGTCAGTCCGTTTCTTGTACTTAGTCAAAGCACGGACCGGGCACCAGACACTGGCATCACGATCAAACCTGGTTAACTTCGGTATAATGATCGGTTTGCCGGGATATCTCAAAGATTGGTTCTTTGACAAAAATTCTGCTCTTGGCAGAAGACGCAGACCTTCTCCAGAAACAATAAATCGGTTCCTCTCTGCCGAAAGCGCATGGATCTCACTGCGCCTTCTAGCTGAGGAAGCTGCCAATAGAAAGACCGCCTTTAGAGTCAAATGCTTTAGACTAGCCGAACGCAACGGTTCGAATGGGTGCTTGGCCAGTACATTAATCACTAAAGATAGACTCCAGGCTGGAATGACTACCGGTTGTCTCGGGCGGAGATTGCTCATTCCCTTCAACATCACGTTTAACTGGGCCACCTCTGGACTATCCCTGTTGGCTAGACAAGGGATAACTGATGCCAAAGCTGACTTGTATCCAGCAATTGTGACGGGAGCTAGTCCTGTAAAGAACAGCTCACAGAGAAAGTCTGCTATTTGCTGAATAGTGGATTGAAAGGTATCAATACCCTTTTCTTCACACCAGTCTGCAAATCTGTTAACCTTGTTGTTATATGACTTGAAGGTTGACCTCCTTCTCGCAGCCGCGATGAAATCAGCAGCCTGTCGAGAAAAGCCTTCCGACGTGGAACGTTGTTTGACAACATCCACGCAGTCAATTTGAACATTTCGGGACGCTCGTGTAGGAAGCGTCCCTTGGCCTGGGAGATTATGTTCGGAATCTCGGGCAACTGCACAGGATTTTTCCACCAGCAGATCCAGAAGATCCGTGAACCACGCCCTGCTCGGCCAATATGGCGCTATTAGCAGGACCAGACACGGCTCCTCCCTGACCTTCACCAATACCTTCGGTAGAAGAATGGTGGGTGGATACGCGTACGCGTGCATCCCTCTCCAGCTTATCGCCAGAGCGTCTGTATCGACGGCATTTGGATCTGGAATCGGCGAGACATATGTCATGATTTGAGCATTTTCCTTTGTGGCGAACAAGTCCACGTTGGGTTTGCCCCAATGCTCGAAGATCCGTCGTAGAACTGGAGGGTTGAGGGACCATTCTGTTGGCAAGATTCTCTGTCTGCGAGACAAAGCATCCGCCAGAATGTTCAATCGGCCAGGAATATGAGCTGCTTTCAAAACAACCGAGTAATTCCTGCACCATTGAATCAAGTGCCACACCCTGATGCACAGGGTGGGCGACCTGGTCCCTCCTTGGCGATTTATATATGATACTACTGTCGAATTGTCCGACCGTATCAATATCACCTTGCCCCTGATCATCGGAAGGAACTCTTCCAACACCAGTTCCACTGCCATCATTTCCAACAGATTGATATGCAGCTGACTCTCCGGGAGAGTCCATGTGCCCGAGACCTGGTGTTCTCCCAGGCAGGCACCCCACCCCTCCAGCGATGCATCCGTGTAAACGGACAGCTGGGGGTGGGGTAGGTGCAGCGAAACCCCTATTAGGAGATTCTGACGCTGTTTCCACCATAGAAGATGCGATATTATCGGCTCCAAAACTGGCACCAGTTTTAACAGGGGTTCTGTTCTCTGTTTCCACAGAGACATCAGATACAACTGGATAGGTCTTCGCATTAGAGCAGCGTACGGGATAACCTGCTCCATGGAGACCATCATGCCCAGCATCTGAAGGAACCGCCTCGCCTGAATGTGGTTTCCCACTCGAAAACTCCTGAGGATGGCTAACAGAGACACCACTCTGGGCTCTGATGGGTAAACCCTGCCCTCCTCGAGGTCGAATCGCATCCCCAAATAAACGAAATGTTGAGTGGGCGTCAACTCGGATTTCTCCTCGTTGACTATCCAGCCTAGATCTAAAAGTAACTTCAGAGTCAGAGCAGTATCCACGTTCAACCTGGCTGCCGAGTCTGCCTTGAGCAGCCAGTCGTCTATGTAGGTGTGTAGCGCCACGTTCTCTTTTCTGAGAAACGCTGTCACCGCAAGGACCACTCTTGTGAAAACCCTCGGAGCTGTCGACAGGCCAAACGGGAGAACTGTAAACTCCCATACTTGATTCTGAAACGCAAATCTCAGAAACCTGTGCCAACTCCGATTCATCGGAATGTGGAAATATGCATCTTTCAGATCGATCGATACACACCACATTCCTTTCCTCAATCCCGCCATTACCGACCTCGGCGTTTCCATCTGGAACCGAGGCGTATGGATAAACCAATTTAATGGCCTGAGATTGAGTATGGGTCTCCATCCCCCTGTGCTCTTGGGGACAAGGAACATGTTTGAATAGAAGCCTGGAGTGTTCCGGTTTGCTGGTTTTATTGCTCCCTTCAGAAGCAAACCCGACACTTCCTTTTCAACGGCTTCTAACTTGTCTGGCTCCCTTGGTACGGGTGTCCAGACAGGTGCCAAAGACAGATTTTGTGGCGGAAAGTCCCACCACTCCGGCATGTAACCCTGGGATAACCATCCCAGGACCAGACTGTCAGACGTCACACCTCGCCAGGCCTCGACGAAACGCATGAGCCTTCCACCCACCATAGACGCCTAACGGGGTTGTCCGGCTCGCAGTCCTCCCCCCCCCCCCCCTTTCTTAACGAGAGAGAGTGAGAACCATTTCGTTCTAGGCACGACGGGTATAACTGGCACCGCTGTTCCTGTCGCACAGGTGCGGTCCAGGCGGATATGAAGGGAGCTTGCGTACCCTCAGGTACGCTTCGGCCCCTTCTGTCCGCCCTTTGAGGCCTTACCCTTACCCTTCCCCTTCCCACCTCTAGGGCGGTCAGGAGCAACATTGGGGAGGGTAGGCGCCTCTACAACCTTCCTGGGTTTCTTCGCCGGCGGCGGCTCCGAGAACCCAGCCGAAACAGACGTCGCAATAGGCCTGGCTTTCGCCTTGCTCTTATGCTTTTTCTGTTTCTTTGAAGGCTGTCCCGTTAGCGGCTTGCCCACAGCCCCTAGTGCGTGCGCTTGCCGCACTAGCTCTAGCTGTAGATTTACCGCTAACCGATTCTGCGCAATACTGGCGGTGTCCTCTAAGATGGCCCGCGCTTGGCCACCAAAGATGCTAGGCCCTGTCAGGGGCGTCCCAAGAAGACGTTCCCTGACTGCCGTAGCCGGATGCATATGGTCAATGACCATTTGCCTCCTGGACTTCGTCACACGCGCTTGCACCCTTGCCAATGCGTCCATTGACAGCACCAAGCCGTCATTAACGCACGATAGCGCCACAGGTGGCACAGGGTGGCCTGCCCCCGCTTCAGCCCACACCGACTGAAGTAGACGATAGGAGTGATTGACAGCGCTCATCGCTGCCCTCACACCCTCATCGCATAGGGCCAGAATTCTTCCTGGTGTACCTGGGACTTATCCACTAGTGCCGGACCGGGACCACCCGACCCGGCACTCTGGACGCCCAGTACCCATCGGTCATCCTCCGTGACCGACGGGACTACACCATACCTGTCGTATTCACCCCGCGGAATACGACATCTTGCCCGCACCTCCCTGGAGGCCGCAGGGAGCTGACCCTTGGTCATTAGTTGTTTACTATAAATAGCATCCAACAAATCAATGAACCGTGGATCCAGTCCCACTGACTGGATCCGGGCCGCGGGCAAAATCCCCGTCCTAATCGACGCAACCGACGGACGGGGCGCATCTTCATCGGCCGTGGCCGAAACCACAGACGGGTCCACTCTGGCTAGCCACGCCAGAGCATCAGACCAATCTACCTCCGAAGAAGATACCCCCGCAAACACGTCACCCGTTGACGTGCTCATGGGTCTGCCAGCCATGGCCTCCCGGCAAGGAGCCACGGCTGAGACGCCAGGCACTCCGCTACCACACGGTTCCGCCGCCACCCCATGAAACACTCCGGTCCATGGGGTAGGTCCGCACGGAAAACCGTACGGACCCGTAACCGTCGCGGAACCATAGCCGGACACGGGCGCCAACGGCACCCCATGTCCGGCTGCCGGACCAGGCGAGATAGGTGAGTACCACGCCTGGCCCGGCACACCCATTCCCCTGACGGCTGGTGACAAACCAAGCCGCGCGGAACCGGTGCACGGTAACGGATTGGCCTCAGCCGCAGGTGGAGCCGCTGACCTGGCTTGCGCCAAACCAGACAAATGGAGGCCGGTTCCGTCCAGGACGGAATCAACCTCCATATTCTCCACCTGCGGGTTCACGGGCCGCAGCAACCTCTCCTCCTCCTCGGCCTCATTGTCTTCAGACTCCGAAGAGCCGTCACTAGACGAATAAACCGTGGAGCCGTCCTGGCGGACGGCTCCCATACCTGACGGACCGGCCACCGCTACTGGACCACCCGGAGGTGGCCGCAGAGACAGAACCCGTCTGGCCGAAGCCAGACGGGACCGCCAGGGGGCCGTACGAGACGGCTCCCTCGGTAACCAGTCCAGAATCCTGTCCGAGGACAGGATCCGTACCAGGCATGGGGAGAAACTGCCCCCCAACCTTTGGTAGCAGGGACGACACCAGCGTGGGCAGAACGCTATGCAGAAAACCCTGCATAGCCGGACCAAACCACGCCGGCGGTGCCATCTCCGCCACGTCCAGCTGGGGACGTGGAGCACCCCCACCGGCCGAACCGGGCGCTCCACGATTTCCTCTCGGACCGCCTGACCCCGCGTCAGACCCAGCCAAGTCCTTCTGGGCAAGGAACTTAACCATCGTTTCGACGGACCACACTGCACAAACATTACACCTATGATCTATATTACACAGGGCACACCTAAAACAGACATGGTCCTTGAACATTACACGGACAAACTTATGGCAGTCGTCACATGATGGCGGGGCTGGCTTGGCCTATAAAATAAGCACAAACCTACAATAAACAAGCGGAACGAGACACGGATGGAAGGCAGACAATTAATTTTCAAATATTTTGACTCATAAATTAACCGTAACCTCCCCGCACCCCACCCCGCCACGTTACAACAACGATCGCATTGATTATGACGACAAGTACGCGGCGGGCACAACACACCCATAATAGATCCTACAGGATGTGTAACGGCTCCAGGAATCATATCGCATAGCATTCAGGGTATATTTACGAATCAATATAAATTATACTCCTAACGAACGCAGCACGATATGTGAAGAAAACAACAAAATGTATAACAACTGCTGTCTCACACGGTAAAACCGCAGACCACACATCTACTCAAGAATTTTGAAACCACCGATCATTGCAAACCGATCGTGATCGCACGTAAACTTGATCATTCTAAAGTTTCCGGTACCATTTTTTAGTACGCAGCACCCAGAACAAGATGCGCGAATTAATGAAAAAATTTTTCTTCACATAAACATCCGAGCGACCGGTGTGACGTCACCCGCTCGGATTCTACGGAGAACGACGTCAGCCGATATTCGTGTTAGAAATACCGTAGCAAACACCTATTTTCATATCTGCCGATCGCCTGTTGGGGTTTAAAGAAGGCGATCGTCTGGCATATATCGTTGTTAGCACACGTCCCAGATTCTATGGGGTCAGAAATCGGAACATGCGACACAACGAAATTTAGAGACCTAAGTCTTTTAACTATGGATAATAAAGAACAATACAACCTGGTTGTCTTGGGCGGTATTCTCCATAGTCCTTAGTTATCCTTTCAGAACACACAAACTATCACTGATTAAAGACTTAGATTCTTTTAAAAACACTAAAATCCTTAATGCGAAAAGCATGTATTGCACTTGTTGCTATGCAAACAAGAATGAGCTCTATGGTAAACGGGTACTCGGCAGTGGGGAGCCGAGTACCCGGTTCCCAGGAGTCGGTAAAGCTTTCTAAGTCTATAATCCTAGAGCCGCTGTCAAGGCCAGCTGTATATCAGAAGTAACAGAATGGTGAGTATTGATCGAAGGAGAATCAAGTCACTGCATGTTGGGGGTAGTATTGCATGCTGGGTAAATTGAATAGAAAACAACAGGCATCTCATATTTCGTGCAAAGGTGTCTATATTTAATGGGATACAAGAACTTTAAGCAAAGATGAGATATAAACTACTATGATGGGCTAAACAGAAAATGATCATGTTGAAAATAGTTTTACCAAGATCACAGTAGCCTTGACCGTTACATTATTGTGGAATGTCGTGTCCTTATAAGGAAGCATGTGCCCAGGGCTGGGTACAGTATGATTAATCAAACCCGAGATATAAACACCAAAGCTGAGCTAAATGGAAAATGTTACTGTTGAAAACCCCGTTTTGACCAAGGTAACAGCAACTTTGACTGTTGACCTTTTGACCCCAAGGTCATTGTGACATGATGTGATGCTGCCACCACAGCCGGACGACATGCAGGGTATCGCAATAGTTCGTTTTACTTTGTAAAGTCGAGCTAAAATGCTGAAAATCTTTACGATGTGACAAAAAATGGGAGGATGACGGTCTGCAATATCTGATTGCTATTATTATCATTATTAAAATATTAAATAAAGCACCTTCTGTCCAAAGCTGAAACACCTACTTGTAGCATGCGAACTATGGAGCTTGGCCTCTAGATCGTCAAATTGTAATGATAGATATGATTTATATCGATCATCATTCGGCTGAAACACAAAACGGGATTGTGAAATGTCAATTAAAACCGGCACAGTGAATGTATTTAATATTCTTGGCATTGTATGAAATTGCTTTATTGTGATGTGTCAGTTATAACAAAAAGCAACCTAAACAATTTGGTGTGAATGTGCGCCTTTAAAAAAGATTTATTTTTTCAATGGGAGCACTAACATGTCTAAGACTTGTTATGTGATATAAATAGAAGGGAAAATAAGGATAGAATAGAATAAGAACTGAACGGAATAGGATAGAATAGAGTAAAGTAGATTAGAATAGAGCAGAATATTAAAGATGAACTCAAAATACAGCTACCTCAGTGACTGACTCGCTGTATTCACCTGTTGACTCTTAGTGGGCAAATTGCTACTAACTTTACAGCAGGGCAGACCTTGCTATTTAATACGGTTAGGATAAGCAATGTATTTACAAAGCATGGTGACTATTTGGACATTCTTCTCCGGATTAGGATTATCATTGTAGGAGAAATATTATCAAGAGCCTTCATAATAACTTTGCACTAACTTCACTACTATTGCAATACAGACAAGATATATAAATACTGGCTACGAGGTATGATCCAGAAATGCACCCTACTCCATCCTTAATTTGGCCACTATGACTTTTGACCTTTGAATACCAAAATCAAGAGGATGATTTGGGACCACGAGGGTACCCTAACACCAATATTTCATGCTGATAGCTCTAGCAGAACTTGAGTTATTGCATGGAGATATGTCTGGATGGATAAACAGACTATCAAACTACAATGTAAGACAAATTGGCGGAAAAAGCAAATAAAACATACCCCACATCTTCCAGTTCCCACACTTACCTGAGGTACACAGAACCGTGGCTTGACAAAACCAGATCTCTTTACAGAGCGATGATTGAAGTTTTGTCGAGGTCGACGCCTGCCATGCCTGCGGAAATCGAATGGATGCCGAGAAGGAAGTGATTTGGGCTTTTTGGTGACACGTTTGCAACGGAACTTAGAAAGGCAAGGAGTAGAAATGATTGTTGGCCTACTCATTAATCCAATTTTCAAGATGTCGGCATACATTGCTTTATCAGATTGGATCACGGGAACATACTCGGACATGTCAGAAGAAGAATTGTCGGCAGAAGATGATGACTCGGACATGTTGGAAGAATTGTCGGCAGAAGATGATGACTCGGACATGTCGGAAGAAGAATTGTCGGCAGAAGATGATGACTCGGACATGTTGGAAGAATTGTCGGCAGAAGATGATGACTCGGACATGTCGGAAGAAGAATTGTCGGCAGATGATGATGATAATGATGGGACTAGAAAATTAAAAACATGTAAAAATTTAATCAAATCAATGTCTTGCTTGTAAACAAATCACCAAAATTTAAGCTCGTCTCCGCATAGCTGCTGGGTCACTCCTTTCGACTAAAATTTTGTCCATGCACTCAGTTACCATGTGACGCAGAAATTTGACCCTTTGAGATGAAATTTGAATTACTTCTAGCCTACCAAATTTTGAATGTGCCAATTTGGTGATTGTAACTTCTTCCATTCGAGTTATGGCTAACAATTCATATTTTCATGCACTTATTGAAACTGTAACTTAGATTTAAAACACTGACCTGAAATAAAACTACTTCTAGCCAAGCAAAATATGAATAGATCTGTCAAATTTGGTGATTCTATTAGTTTGCCCCATTACTGATAAGATAAACATCAAAGGGCATTGACCCTTACATTGTGACCTCAATTTTGTCACGCTGATTCTTAAAAGTATATCCAACTATGTATCCATATTTAGTGCCAATACGGTTAATGAATCCAGAAATATAAGTTGAGAAGTTTTGCTATGGAATAGTGGTCGGCTTCGAGGTTAAGTCTTTTATTGTCATATTAGAGAGTATGCTCTAGATTCCAGTGCTTATAGAATTAAATGCCAATTGAAATACATTCACGCTTTGATAGCTAAACATAAAACTTAGGCAAGAGTTAACAAAATATAGGAAAAAGTAGTGATCGATGCAAACGTATTGCGCAACACTAATGACATTGCAAATCAAGTGACAATGATAGGCGTGTCAGGACTGATGCTTCAAAGGATAGAATAGGGCATCCTTGCTTCTATCCAGAGCCAAAGCAAAAACTGCATGGATAATAAAGGAATACATTTTATATATAAATACTCATCTGAAACCGGAATAGCTGATGTTGGCGTAAAGGTTGTAGCCATCTGTTCAACATGATTGGAGAATGACTTAGCAAGCTTGGCATTTCCTTTGTAGGACAGATGAACGCCATCCTGGCTCAACCAGTGCCACTTAAATTCTGGATGCTGAAGGATTGAGACAAAAGGGAATTTCCAAGAGAGACAGATGATTTCTTCGTTGAGGGTCTGACAGCGGCGGTTGTAATCAGAAGCTAGCAATCCAAATGAAGGTCCATTAAGGCGACTTTCACGTCGGGGTAGAATTTCGGAGATGACAACGCGCAAATGTGGATTCAGTTCATGCAGATTAGAGATGAATGTTGAATAGCGCTCTACAGACCGAGAAATACTCTCCCCACTAGCGACATCATTGCCTCCTGTATAAGAAATTAGTAAGTGTTATATTTGCATATTATTATTATTAACAAGAATGCAAACGTATGATATGGCTCATCCATTAATTATTTTTACCCGCCTGTCTTTTTGGAAAAACAAGAATTCCGTGGAATTAAATGTCTCGCCTGTCTCCTGTTTGTCACAGTGACCTTGACCTTTGACCTTGTGACCCCAACATCATCATGCTGGTTCCTAAGATTATAGATAACCATGTATCCAAGTTCAGTTGCAATAGGCTTAACCAATCATGAAATATAAGCTGAGAAGTTTTGCTAAACGCAAAAACTTAATGTTTAAAAAGCAGAGTTCTGTATCGAGGTCACAGTGACCTTGACCTTGTGACCCCAACACCATCATGCTGCTTCCTAAGATTATAGGTAACCATGTATCCAAGTTTAGTTGCAATAGGCTTAACCAATCCTGAAATATAAGCTGAGAGGTTTTGCTAAACGCAGAACCTTAATGTTGACGCCATCGCCATCGGAAAAGTGATACCTGTCTCGCTTTGTGCTTCGCAGACGAGACAAAAATGGGTCGTATTATGTGATGGTGCATGTCTGTCTGTCTGTCAGCAAATCCGTGTCCGGGGCCGTCTTTCAAAAACTTCTTAATGTACATTTGAAATTTTTGCTCCACTGCACATATTAGCTGGAGACGATGTGTCATGATTTCGTTTCGTCGAGATCTGTCGATATTTGCTAGAGTTATCCCCCTTGAAATGCATAAAATATTCGGTGTCCAGGCTGTATCGTGATATGTATTGTATTGGGATGGGTGTATCATGATACGTATTGTATCGCGAGGTTCATGGCAATACACACCCCTAAAACACTTCGGCTTCCCAGTCAACATGTACTCGATAATAGTAACTAATGCAACTACCAGACTTGAGCAATTTAGCTCCCGCTATTATCTATATTGTCATAGACTTGTACTCAATAATTTATGCACAGTTTTAACAATATAACGACAAAGTGCAGTCTGACGTAGTTTTTACTATAAATATTATAAGTATTTATTAGTAAAAGCCACTGTTTCCGTGACAGCATATACACGCTACCTGTAGTTTGGTTATAACGGGTGGGCATGATATGTAGTCAGCAATACTGAACCTTTCTCTCAGCATATTACCTTGCATTGCTCTGTCAATACGTGGCTCTCAAAACCCATAACACTAAACTAACACTGCCAATACACACATAGCGGGTTGGTCTGTAGTTTTATTAACCACTATAAAAACATACTTACCGTTCAATCACGACTTGCTAAATCAAATATCTGCATTTAGCTACCAGAATACAATTTTTATGCTCGCTTACATACTCCCTTATGCCTATATCATCACCATGCATACCCAAAACCAGGCTACTGGTGAGGGACCCCCCAGCATAAGCCTCAGTATAGACTGGCACCAGTCTGTACTCGCTCCTTGGTGACGCCTGTCACTAAGCGCGCCTGCGCATGCGCAATAGATCCCAAATGGGAAACAGATTAACTTTTCTAAATTTAAGCGCCATAAATCCTGACTAGATTCTCAAATCATTCCCATGCGGGGTGGCTGAGACCGGGTCGTAGTGATTGAATGGTAAGTATGTTTTTATAGTGGTTAATAAAACTACAGACCAACCCACTAAAGGGGGTCTGTTGGGGTTGTTATTACACCACAAAAACATCTTGCCCATTTAATCACTACTTGCTAAACCCGTAGATTTGGTCAGTGCCCCACTGTGAACTTAGGTGGGTGGAGATTTGAGAATCCATAAGCAAGGATAAAAATCAAACAGAACCTAACCAAATGTTAATAACATAACAAAATGGTACATCTTAATTAATCACACAGTGATTAATAAACAATGATTTCTTTAAACTTAAATAAATAAATAATAATAAACCAATGAAAAAACTCACCATCTCACGCAGACAAACAGTCTTAACGGAAATGGAGTAGTGAGATTGGTAAATGGTCTTCAGCATTTTAAATAGAAAACATGATATATCTAAAAGGAGTGCCGCTGCGCTCTGATATTATACATAAAAAGGAGGTAAAAGAAGGCTCGGATTTCCATCATACGACTTGCATTACCTCAAATAAAGAAGAGCCAGCGAAAGTGAAAGAGGGAGCCTTCCCTCTAAGTTCATGAGCTTAAATGTGAGAAAGATTAATAAGATCAGAGGAAGCCATCTCAAAACAACGGTCTCAGAATTCCATCTGGCCATAGAAAGCTAGAGACTGAAGGAAATGTCAATTTCCCTTTCTCCGAGATCTAACAATACTCACCATTCTGTTACTTCTGATATACACCTGGCATTGACGGCGGCTCTAGGATTATAGACTTAGAAAGCTTTACTGACTCCTGGGAACCGGGTACTCGGCTCCCAACTGCCGAGTACCCGTTTACCATAGAGCTCATATTGTTTGCATAGCCACCAAACAAGAGAAAACTATGGCTTGCCTCCGTGGGGCTGGGAGGCTGGGTCCGTAACAGAATGGTGAGTATTGTTAGATCTCGGAGAAAGGGAAATTGACATTTCCTTCATTCTCCTTCGATCAATACTCACCATTCTGTTACTTCTGATATACACCAGATTTGATCAGTAACCTGGTGGGAAGGGGCAAGCCATGAATGCTAATTTTGCCCCCTTGGAGAAAGATTTTAGACTTCAAACTTGACTAGCGGAGACCTAAAAGGACCGTCAAGTTTACGGAACCGAATCACATTCGCATCACCGCCCCCCCCCCCCCCCCTTTTTCATCCTAAGAAAAGGGAGAACTCACGAACATGTATCTCGCCTGAAAACACAAATATGCCAAGAGGGTTAACTGCTCCCTGCATATTCCATGTATTAGCCTGGGAATGAGCATGAATATATAAGATGAATGAACATGATACACATCCATAATACAAAAAACTCTCACTATTGAATTACCTTATGATAATTGGACTCCAGACGTACCGCCTCCAACCATTCACTGGTTCGGCCATCAGTGACACAATCTGGTTGTCATCCTCTCGCTTGACCATGCCTGCTTTAGGTTCTTTTCTTACCAAAGTGAAAAAAGGGTGAAGAGCAGTGTGGTCACTAACTATCGTTTCAAAACAGCTAAAGCGAGTGGATTGGCTGAGTCTGACACATCCCTCATATAGTAATCCGTAAATGAGGACTCACAGTGCCATTGTGCAACGGCCATGATGTCCTCTAACGGAACACCATTGTAAAGGGCGGTCGAGGCGGCTATTCCTCTGACATCGTGTGCCCTTACGCCTTGCACCTGGTGCCCAGTCACCATCTCGTGAGGAGTCTGAATGCATTTGACCACCCAACGAGAGATAGTATCCATGGATGCGGCGCAATAAGGCTTTTTATGGCAGATCCACAGATGTCTATCGTTCGACTGTAACGAGTCAGTACGTTTCTTGTACTTAGTCAAAGCAGGGACCGGGCACCAGACACTGGCATCACGATCAAACCTAGTTAACTTCGGTATAATGATCGGTTTGCCGGGATATCTCAAAGATTGGTTCTTTGACATAAACTCTGCTCTTGGCAGAAGACGCAGACCTTCTCCAGAAACAATAAATCGGTTCCTCTCTGCCGAAAGCGCATGGATCTTCTAGAAGATCCGTGAACCACGCCCTGCTCGGCCAATACGGCGCTATTAGCAGGACCAGACACAGTTCCTCCCTGACCTTCACCAATACCTTCGGTAGAAGAATGGTGGGTGGGTACGCGTAAGCGTGCATCCCTCTCCAGCTTATCGCCAGAGCGTCTGTATCGACGGCATTTGGATCTGGAATCGGCGAGACATATGTCATGATTTGAGCATTTTCCTTTGTGGCGAACAAGTCCACGTTGGGTTTGCCCCAATGCTCGAAGATCCGTCGCAGAACCGGAGAGTTGAGGGACCATTCTGTTGGCAGAATTCTCTGTCTGCGAGACAAAGCATCCGCCAGAATGTTCAATCGGCCAGGAATATGAGCTGCTTTCAAAACAACCGAGTAATTCCTGCACCATTGAATCAAGTGCCACACTCTGATACACAGAGTGGGTGACCTGGTCCCGCCTTGGCGATTTATATATGATACTACTGTCGAATTGTCCGACCTTATCAATATCACCTTGCCCCTGATCATCGGAAGGAACTCTTCCAACGCCAGTTCCACTGCCATCATTTCCAACAGATTGATATGCAGCTGACTCTCCGGGAGAGTCCATGTGCCCGAGACCTGGTGTTCTCCCAGGCAGGCCCCCCACCCCTCCAGCGATGCATCCGTGTACACGGACAGCTGGGGGTGGGGTAGGTGCAGCGAAACCCCTACTAGGAGATTCTGACGCTCCTTCCACCATACATGATGCGACATTATCGGCTCCAAAACTGGCACCAGTTTTGACAGGGGTTCTGTTCTCTGTTTCCACAGAGACACCCCTCCAGCGATGCATCCGTGTACACGGACAGCTGGGGGTGGGGTAGGTGCAGCGAAACCCCTACTAGGAGATTCTGACGCTCCTTCCACCATACATGATGCGACATTATCGGCTCCAAAACTGGCACCAGTTTTGACAGGGGTTCTGTTCTCTGTTTCCACAGAGACATCAGATACAACTGGATAGGCCTTCGCATTAGAGCAGCGTACGGGATAACCTGCTCCATGGAGACCATCATGCCCAGCATCTGAAGGAACCGCCTCACCTGAATGTGGTTTCCCACTCGAAAACTCTCGAGGATGGCTAACAGACACCACTCTGGGCACTCACGGGTAAACCCTGCCCTCCTCGAGATCGAATCGCATCCCCAAATAAACGAAATGTTGAGTGGGCATCAACTCGGATTTCTCCTCATTGACTATCCAGCCTAGATCTGAAAGTAACCTCAGAGTCAGAGCAGTATCCACGTTCAACCTGGCTGCCGAGTCTGCCTTGATCAGCCAGTCGTCTATGTAGGTGTGTAGCGCCACGTTCTCTTTTCTGAGAAACGCTGTCACCGCAAGGACCACTCTTGTGAAAACCCTCGGAGCTGTCGACAGGCCAAATGGGAGAACAATAAACTCCCATACTTGATTCTGAAACGCAAATCTCAGAAACCTGTGACAACTCCTGTTCATCGGAATGTGGAAATATGCATCTTTCAGATCGATCGATACACACCACCTTCCTTTCCTCAATCCCGCCATTACCGACCTCGGCGTTTCCATCTGGAACCGAGGCGTATGGATAAACCAATTTAATGGCCTGAGATTGAGTATGGGTCTCCATCCCCCTGTGCTCTTGGGGACAAGGAACATGTTTGAATAGAAGCCTGGAGTGTTCCGGTTTGCTGGTTTTATTGCTCCCTTCAGAAACAAACCCGACACTTCCTTTTGAACGGCTTCTAACTTGTCTGGCTCCCTTGGTACGGGTGTCCAGACAGGTGCCAAAGACAGATTTTGTGGTGGAAAGTCCCACCACTCCGGCATGTAACCCTGGGATAACCATCCCAGGACCAGACTGTCTGACGTCACACCTCGCCAGGCCTCAACGAAACGCATGAGCCTTCCACCCACCATAGACGCCGCGACGTCTAACGGGGTTGTCCGGCTCGCAGTCCGCCCCCCCCCCCCTCTTTCTTAACGAGAGAGAGAACCATTTCGTTCTAGGCACAACGGGTATAACTGGCACCGCTGTTCCTGTCGCACAGGCGCAGTCCAGACGGATATGAAGGGAGCTCTCGTACCCTCAGGTATGATCCGGCCCCTTCTGTCCGCCCTTTGAGGACTTACCCTTCCCCTTGCCCTTCCCGCCTCTAGGGCGGTCAGGAGCAAACTTGGGGAGGGTAGGCGCCTCTACAACCTTCCTGGCTTTCTTCGCCGGCGGCGGCTGAGAAAAGCCAGCTGAAGCAGAAGTCGCAACAGGCTTAGCTTTCGCCTTGCCCTTATGCTTCTTCTGCTTCTTTGAAGGTTGTCCCGCTAGCGGTTTCCCTACAGCCCCTAGTGCGTGCGCTTGCCGCACTAGCTGCAGGTTGACCGCTAACCGATTCTGCGCGATACTGGGAGTATCCTCTAAGATGGCCCGCGCCTGGCCACCGAAGATGCTAGGCCCTGTCAGGGGTGTCCCAAGAAGACGCTCCCTGACTGCCGTAGCCAGACGCATATGGTCAATGACTATTTGCCTCCTGGATTTTGTCACTCGCGCTTGCACCCTTGCCAATGCGTCCATAGACAGCACCAGGCCGTCATTTACGCACGAAAGCGCCACAGGTGGCCTGCCCCCGCTTCAGCCCACACCGACTGAAGGAGACGATACGAGTGGTTGACAGCGCTCATAGCTGCCCTCACACCCTCATCGCATAGGGACAGGACTTCCTCTTGATGTACCTGAGCCTTGTCCACAAGTGCCGGACCGGGGCCACCCGCCCCGGCACTCTGAACGCCCAGTACCCATCGGTCATCCTCGGTGACCGACGGGACTACACCATATCTGTCGTATTCCCCCCCCCCCCGGCGGAATACGACATCTTGCCCGCACTTCCCTGGAGGCCGCAGGGAGCTGACCCTTGGTCATAAGTTGTTTGCTATAAATAGCCTCCAACAATTCTATGAACCGTGGATCCAGTCCGGGCCGCGGGCAAAATCCCCGTCCTGATCGACGCAACCGACGGACGGGGCGCATCTTCATCGGCCGTGGCCGAAACCACAGACAGGTCAACCCTGGCTAGCCATGCCAGAGCCTCTGACCAATCTATCTCCGATGAAGACACACCCGCAAACACGTCACCAGTTGACGTGTTCACGGGCCTGCCAGCCACGGCCTCCCAGGAAGGAGCCAGGCACTCCGGTACCACACGGTTCCGCCGCCACCCCATGAAACACTCCGGTCCATGGGGTAGGTCTGCACGGAAAACCGTACGGACCCGTAGCAGTCGCGGAACCATAGCCAGACACGGGCGCCAACGGCACCCCATGTCCGACTGCCGGACCAGGCGAGATAGGTGAGTACCACGCCCAGCCCAGCCGACCCGTTACCGTGTCGGCTGGTGCCAAACCAACCGTCACGGAACCGGTGCCCGGTACCAGATTAGCCTCAGCCACAGGCGGAGTCGCTGCCCTGACTTGCGCCAAGCCAGACAAATGGAGGCCGGTTCCGTCCAGGACGGAATCGACCTCCATATTCTCCACCTGCGGCATCACAGGCCGCAGCAACCTCTCCTCCTCGGCCTCCTCGTCTTCGGACTCCGAAGAGTCGTCACTAGACGAGGAAACCGTGGAGCCGTCCTGGCGGATGGCTCCCACACCTGACGGACCGGCCACCGCTACTGGACCACCCGGAGGTGGCCGCAGAGAAACAGAACCCGTCTGGCCGGAGCCAGACGGGACTGCCAGGGGTCCGTACAAGACGGCCCCCTCGGAAACCAGTCCAGAACCCTGTCCGAGGACAGGGTCCATACCAGGCATGGGGAGAAACTGCCCCCCAACCTTTGGTAGCAGGGACGACACCAGTGTGGGCAGAACGCTATGCAGAAAACCCTGCATAGCCGGACCAAACCACGCCGGCGGTGCCATCTCAGCCACCTCCAGCTGGGGACATGGAGCACCCCCACCGGCCGAACCGGGCGCTCCACGATTTACTCTCGGACCGCCTGACCCCGCATCAGACCCAGCCAAGTCCTTCTGGGCAAGGAACTTAACCATCATATCCACGGACCACACTGCGCGCACATTACACCTATGGTCTAGGTTACAGGGCGAACACCTAAAGCAGACATGGTCCTTAAATACGACTCGTACAAATTTATGGCACTCGTCACATGATGGCGGGGTTGGCTTGGCCTATAAAATAAGCACAAACCTACAATTACAAGCGGAACGAGACCCTGATGGAAGGCAGACAATTAATTTTCAAATAATTTGACTCATAAATTAACCGTATCCCTCCCGCACCCCACCCCGCCACGTTACAACAAAGATCGCATTGATTATGACGACAAGAACGAAGCGGGCATAAAAACACACCCATATTAGATCCTCCAGGATGTGTAACGGCTCCAGGAATCATATCGCATAGCATTCGGGGTATATTTACCAATCAATATAAATTATACTCCCTAACGAAAGCCAAACGATATGTGAAGAAAACAACAAAATGTATAACAAACTGCTGTATCACATGGTAAAACCGCAGACCACGCATCTACTCAAGAATTTTGAAACCACCGATCGTGATCGCACGTAAACTTGAACATTCTAAAGTTTACGGTACCATTTTTAGTACGCAGCACCCAGAACGAGATGCGCGGATTAATGAAAAATTTTCTTCACATAAACATCCGAGCGAACCGGGTGTGACGTCACCCGCTCGGATCCTACGGAGAACGACGTCAGCCGATATTCGTGTTAGAAATACCGTAGCAAACACCTATTTCCATATCTGCCGATCGCCTGTTGGGGTTAAAGAAGGCGATCGTCTGGCATATATCGTTGTTAGCACACGTCCCAGATTCTCTGGGGTCAGAAATCAGGACATGCGACACAGCAAAATTTAGAGACCTAAGTCTTTTAACTATGGATAATAAAGAATGATACAACCTGGTTTTCATCGGCGGTATTCTCCATAGTATCCAGTTAAATCCTCAAGAACGCACAAACTATCACTTCACAGACAAAAACTTAGATTTCTTTAACAAAAGACACTAAAAATCATCTCCTGCAAAAAGCATGTATTGCTCTTGTTGCTATGCAAACAAGAATGAGCTCTATGGTAAACGGGTACTCGGCAGTTGGGAGCCGAGTACCCGGTTCCCAGGAGTCGGTAAAGCTTTCTAAGTCTATAATCCTAGAGCCGCTGTCAAGGCCAGCTGTATATCAGAAGTAACAGAATGGTGAGTATTGATCGAAGGAGAAGGTGTGGTCTGAGATGATGTGATGAAAGGTTAGTTACAGTGATATGGTGATGTTGGTGTTTGGCGATGTTAATAAGGTGTGCTGGGATGAAATGAGATGAGGTACATTGTAGGATGCATTGACAGAGTAGAGTGGGACGAGATATGGCGGACTTCATTGAGGTGAGATGGGATGAAACGAAATTGGATGAGATGAAATTTTTCCAACAATGAATTTCTTACATCGTTTTCAAAATTGTTTTGTTTTGTTTTGAAAACATGTTAACTTATTTCTGAGCTGTAGTGTATGGCTGGGGGAATTGGAATTGGGATTTATGTTTTGTCAGGAATTGGTAATTGGGTAGGTTTTGAGGAATTGGAATTAGCTTAGATTTGCATGGCATAGCTTTGCTTAGACTAGCTTAAATTAGACAAGCATAGCTTACACTAACATAGATTATCATAGTTAGCTTATGCTTGCATAGTTTAGCATAGCTTAGCTTAGACCAGCATATATTAGCTTAGCATATGCTAACTTAGACTATCTTAGCATAGCTTAGGCATAGCTTTTACATAGCTTGGCTTAGCTTAGCCTAGCATAGCTTAGCAGGAATTAGATTATCCCATCTTAGTTTAATTTAGCTTAACATAGCTTAGCTTAGCCAATGAAAGCTTAGCTTAGCCGAGTATAACTTAGCTTAGTCTAGTTTATCCAAGCATAGCGTAACTTATTCCAGTAGAGCTTAGCTTGGTTTAGCCCAATATAGGGTACCTTATCCCAGCTTGGCCCATCATAGCTTAACTTAGCCTAGCCCGGTATAGCTTAGGTTATCCCAGTATAGCTTAGCTTCATCCAGTATAGCCTAGCCTAGCCCAGGCCAATACAGCTAAGTGTAGACCAGTATAGCATAGCTTAGCCTTGACCAGTATAGCATAGCTTAGCTTGGACTAGTGTAGTATAGCTTAGCTTAGACTAGTCTAGCATAGCTTAGCATGGACTAGTGCAGCATAACATAGCTTTGACTAGTATAGCATAGCATAGACTAGCATAGCTTAGCCTAGACTAGTATAGCTTAGAGTAGACTGGACTATAGCCTAGTATAGCTTAGACTAGTATGTCTAACGGATTTAGGATTAGCCTAGACTTAGACATAGATTATTCTACCCTACCCTGCCTTGCCATACCCTACCATACACCATACACACTTAGTTCCCATAGACACTAAACCTAGCTGTCTTATTGAACCACCTTAGACCAGACACTATGGACTGTAAAACTGTCTTATTAGACCACCTTATAGATTATTAGACCACTTTACATACACTTTGTCAATATAAATAGGCAGTAAAACCTGTCTTATTGGACCACCTTAGGCCACACACTATAGACTGTAAAACCTGTCTTGTTAGACCATCTCATATATCACGCACACTTAGTCACCATGTTCAACAGTAACGCGTCAGGTCTGTCTTATTAGACCACTTTACAAACCACATATCTATGTAAAACCTGTCTTAATTATTGGACCACCTTATAGACTATATAGCGGTAAAGTTCTATGCGTGTGTTGATGGGTTAGATGGTAATATCAATCAATCAATCATATTCTATTTCTGTGAGAAGGCTAAAAGCCTGTAATGACAGATTACTAATTTCCTTTTTCAATTTGGTAATAAAACATGGGATTTATATTGCCAGCTAGATAGTTATAGTATAGGGGTTGGTTATCCCATAGTTTATCTAATTTTGTTTCAAATGATATGATTGTTGCTTCTATAACCTGGTTCGGAAGACTGTTCCATATATTGGGACAAAAGTTTGGTATTGCCGACTACATTCCCACCTGTAGTCTCTACGAAGAGCCGCAGTCTACTACTGTATCGACTAAATCTATCAGTGTTACCGTTGTTAAACTGTAATAAAATGGAAATCGACTAAATCTATCAGTGTTACCGTTGTTAAACTGTAATAAAATGATTAATACATCTAACCACTGATAGTGTCAGCTTCGATGCTTAAAACTCACTTTTTAGAAGACGTCACCAGTTTCCGTGATTGTTTACATTAGCAACGCTAAAGATCTCTGCTGTATCATACAATCCAGCCAATATAATTTTATTCTGTCTGTTGTTTCAACATCACAAACATTTAGGCATGCACATAAACACATGTAAACTTAACCCGTACACAAATTAAACAGTGTAAAACTGTAATAACACCTTTTTCCGATACATTATTGTCTTGTAACAAATAAAAACAAATAATAATAAAAATAACGGAGTATAATTAAAAATAAACACTAAAAATATATAAAACAATTAACAATAATAATAAATTATTTTTAAATGTGTGAAAAAATACCCACATCAAAAGCCACACTTCACTACTAGGCATATAACTTGCACCTGTACTCCCCCCAAACCAATCTTGATTACTTACTAACATTCTTGAAATTGTTCTGTTTCATGTCTGTCTCTCCTACGGCTGTCCCCTGTCTAAGCTTTTCCCGAGTTGCCGCGGGACAGAGAAATAACTCTACATACACTATACTAACAATTAGGTTTGTGTTTCTATCCTGTTTGTGATGTTTGTCTAAGCACAATATTAGAAAAAAATCGAGTAATATACTATACACCTTATTAAACTGCCATACCCACCACATACAATATTTGGTACAAGTAAGCAACATGGTATGTCAGGCCTGTAAGGACCCTGCAAAGCCTACAGAATTTAGATCATCAGACTATTGGCTATGCAAAGAGTGCGACAGAATACGAGAAGAGGAAGTATATAGGAAATATCTATCAACACAATCCTCAAATCAAGCCAAAGTAATTACTAGCATGGCACGCCAGAAGCCCAAACAATCAAACCCATCAATTAACATCTCCGCCACTGAAGCAGTTGTTCAGCCAACTCCGCCAGTTAGTGTGTCAAAGTCTCCCATGGGTGTGTATACAACCCCAAATGAGCATTTTTCTACACCAGACATTATGACATCAAGCTTGTCAACAAATACTTCTCCGACTGGCTCTCACACACAGCAAACATGTGTTGTTGAGCCTCCTATCACAAACATACTACCAGATATCACTGATCCTGGTAACCAAGAAGAAAATGAAAATACCCATACTCTACAGATTTTATGCCCCTGCCATAAACCAAATAATAGGTATATGATAATGTGTTTTAATTGTAAGAACTGGCAACACTACCACTGTACTAATCTGCCAACTTATATGTTGTCCACCCTTACTGCATCCCGGCGCAGATACATCTGTAGCACCTGTACGACTATCTCAGACCATATTGCAGAATACATTGAATGGCGTAAAACACCAGAAGGCTGCCATGTTGAACCATCACCCAACAGTACATGCCAACATGGACCAGCTCATATAAGTACGTCCCAAGACAATAACACAGTAGCTGCTGGACCTGATTCACCGTCCAAGCAACCTCTAATGGAGACATCCCCTAAAGTTGCAGATCTACCAACTGCACAAATCCAACAAACGGTAACACATACTAATGATGTAAGCCTAACAAACATGGAAATGCAACAAACTCTAACTGCTACATCAACTAATAATGTAAAACTAGCTAAAAGATCCTCACCGAGCACAACAGTACCTACATCTAATCCTACTATAGCTGATCTTGCTGGACAAATAAAAGAAATCCAAAAGAGTCTTGAATCGCTGAGTTATCAAGTAAAGAATCTTCAATCCACCCCTCACCATGGTGTAGAGCATAATAATACATTCATAACTCCAGTTATCAAAGATGTTTCTCCACCAACATACAGACCGATACCAGTTCTAACCAGGCAAACGCGACAGTTAAATTCAATACCGAGCAGTGCAGCAACTTCACAATCCTATCAAACATCAAGGGAATTTCAATCCACTGGTAGGCAGACAAATCCGAATATAAATACAAACCAGTAAACCTATCAACCAACCACAGGACATTCTCAAATGAGACAGAAATACAATGGTGATAGTATGAACTCACAAGCCTATCACCGTCCAGAAAATGTCCAAAATAAGCAGAAATATAATAACCAGAATAGGAATATCACAAAGGCAACAGGTGATATATCTTACCAGAATGGGACTGCTACAGCACAGTATCATTCCGATGTTACTCCAACAAGGGACCAGATGAAACGCGTCCTAATTATAGGGAGCTCAACGTTGAGGAATTTTAGTGGACGCTATATGTCCAATGACACCATGAACATCAACATTAAAACTCTAAGAGGTTCTCATATTATTGACATACACGACCACATAGACAGTTATCTTTCTGCAAGCAGTCACGATGCAATTGTTATCCATGTCGGAAGTAATGACATCGTGAAGAGTAATCCACATGAAATGGTAAAAGACTACACAGTGCTCCTGCATAGGATTCGTGCTATCTCACCGCACATACAAATATTTGTATCCTCACTACTACCTAGACCTCTGAATGCACATGAAAATAGTCTAACATTGGAATTTAACAGCATGCTGCTTAAACTGTCAGAAACACAAAATGCAATATTCATAGACAATTCCCAACTCTTCAATGACCCTAGTGGAACAGTTTACACAGAGCTATTCCATGACCGCATTCATCCAAATGTCAATGGAACGCGTGTTTTGTCAGAAAACATTACAAACTATTTAAGCTCGATTCTTATAATGTCACAAACTTCGTACATGACACCTATGCTACAGAATGTAGACAATCATTTCATGAATCCATATTTTCACAATGGGAGGATGCATGGGAGGAGTCACCAGAACTACAACGCAAAGAGCTCCTGGGCAAATCGGGCCCCCACCTACCACCAATCACAGTACAGACCAACCCAGTACTATCACAATTTTCAAACTGTATAGTAACTAATGACCCAGCAACTGTAAAGAGATTTAATGGCATACATAGTAATTTGCATGACACTGTACATGCATCAGAACATCTCAATTGTTCTAACTTTTGCTTTGATAAGTCACATTGTGCGAATGTAGATTCTCTATTTAAATGGAATGTTTTAAATACTGGTAATGTACCCGATGATTGTATCCTTAAGGAATGTTGTTTCCCTATATCCACTAGAAACTGTTTCACTTTACTTTCAGACGAATGTGTAAATAATAAACATGGCCAAAGTCTGACACAATCTCTGGTCGGCTCCAAAATTAGAGGAAATAAACCAAATAATGTAAATACGAAATGTACAAAATCAATTAATGAGATTACGATCCTCTATACAAATGCTGACGTCTTTACACGTGAGAAGAAAACCGAACTTCTGCACATAATACAAGATGACCCACCAGATATCATAGCTACAGTTGAAGCCAAGCCAAAAAACTACAGAACTCAACCTAGTATAGCAGAATACAATCTAGATGGCTACAGCATTGAAGATAAAAATATTACTACTACAATAGGGAGAGGTATCTTACTATACATAAAAAACACTTTATCTTATAAACTACTAAGCATTAACCAAAGTATGTTTGAAGAATACATCCTCTGCGACATACGATGTAAACATGAAACACTGCGTTTGGGAGTGTTTTATAGAAGCCCAAACTCTAATAACCAAAACGATAATGAACTCTGTCATATTTTAAAGGAAATACACACCACTAACCTGCACTCGCTTATTCTAGGAGACTTTAATATGCCACATATTAATTGGTTTACAAACACATACAACACCCCTAGCTCTAGCCTAGACTTTACGTTTAAGTTTATTTAATCTGTAAGAGACTGCTTCTTACAACAGCTAATTTCAATGCCTACTAGAGGGCGTGGGTCCGACAAGCCAACAATATTGGATTTAGTATTTACTAATTACCCCGACCTGGTGGATAATATTCATACAAATGCGCCACTTGGAAAAAGTGACCATTCCACTATACAGATGGAGATTCGCTTAAATGGCGAATTTACTACTACAAGTAAAACAAGGGTCTGTTATGATAAAGCAGATTATAAAGCTATAATTAATTTCTTAAATATAGACTGGAACACACGCCTAAAAGAAATAAACGATATTAATGATATGTGGCAGACCATATTTGGAATGTGTCAAGAAGCTGAAAATAAATTTATTCCTAAAAGAACAATAAAAAACAAAAGGCACAAATATCCTCTTGACCAAACTACAAGAACCAAAATAAACAGGAAGAAGCGACTATGGAAAAAATATATTGATACAGGCGGTAACCGTAATATATATGATGAATATTGTAAAACAAGAAACCAGGTTCGAAGAGAAACAAGAAAAGCACAGAAACAATATGAGAAAAATATTTCTATATCAGCCAAAAATAACCCCAAAAAGTTTTGGAATTATGTGCAATCCAAGACTAAAGTCAGATCAGGTATTCCAGATCTGCAAATACCTAGTGCCACTGAGCATGATATGGAAGTGTCATTTACAAAAAATGATAAAGAGAAGGCAGACACCCTAGCCAGCTACTTCAGATCAGTATTCACAACAGAACCTGACGATGATTCCCCAACTATTCCTTGTAGAGCCCACGTGTCAATGGGTCCATTAAAGATCACACCTGAAATTGTAAGAAAAAAACTTGTGAATCTCAACACTGCTAAGTCACCCGGGCCTGATAAACTCCATCCAAGATTCCTTTATGAACTAAGCTACGAACTAAGCCTGCCACTATCAATTCTTTTTAATAAATCACTAAGCCTGGGAACATTACCACAATGCTGGTTAAATGCAAACATCACACCAATTTTCAAAAAAGGAGATAAAACCAAACCAGACAATTACCGTCCAATTAGCTTAACATCTGTTGTTTGTAAAATAATGGAATCTGTTATTAAAGACACGATTATGGAACATCTTAGGATTAATAATATGCTATCAGAAAAACAGTATGGTTTTATAAGCGGCTGATCAACAGTTCCCCAACTTTTGACTGTTCTTGAAAAATGGCTACTGACTCTGGACAAGGGGGGTATGATTGATGTGATTTACTGCGACTTCATGAAAGCATTTGATAAGGTTCCACATAAACGTCTAATTAAAAAACTAACTGCATATGGCATAGAAGGTAATTTGTTAAACTGGATCCAATCCTTCCTAACCGGAAGGCAGCAACAAGTAGTTATAAATGGAATCATATCTAAACCAACAGACGTAACAAGCGGTATACCACAGGGCTCAGTTTTAGGGCCATTACTGTTTATAATTTACATTAATGATCTTCCCGATGTAATCAGTAGTGGGTCTGAGATCTTTTTATTTGCAGATGACACTAAACTCTTTCGATCAATCTTTAACCCAAAAGATTGTGACACCCTGCAAAATGATATTAACTCTATGTGTTCATGGACTGATAATTCATTATTGAGGTTCTACCCAGATAAATGCAAAAGTATGCGAATATCAACAAAAAAACCATCTCTACACACTTATACAATGGAATTTAATAACCATACTCTAGCCCATTCATCTAGTGAAAAAGATATAGGTGTCATAATAGACGATAAACTATGCTTCGATGAACATATTATAAATGGAAAAATAAGCAAATCTAACCAGATAATGGGACTGATTAGGAGAACATTTGACTATCTAGATAAAGAAAACTTTAAACATCTCTACAAATCTCTTTTGTTAGGCCACACATTGAATATGCTAATGTGGTTTGGGCTCCATATCTGAAAAAGCACATAAATGCAATCGAAAATGTCCAAAGACGGGCAACCAAACTTGTTCCTGGTATGCGTAATCTACCATATCACGTACGCCTCCAAAAGTTAAAGTTACCAACATTAGTATTTAGAAGATTGCGTGGCGACATGATCGAGTTATATAAAATTCTCAGCAATAAATATGACCAAGTTACTGCAGACCGTATTGAGCGACAAGACACAAATAGCATAACTCGAGGCCAAATTAAGAAAATAAGACCAAGACTCAATAGACGAAAGTTTTCTTTCCCGTTGCGCTGTACTGATCAATGTAATAAACTACCCGAATCCGTTATCAGCGCCCCCTCAGTGAATTCTTTCAAAGCTAGACTAGACAAGCTATGGGAAAGTCATCCATTGCGCTATAACTACGACTGTGAACCCATCTGACCTGTAATATTTATACTCCAGAATCATTATAACATAGCCAATGTATAATTGTTAATAACAACTTAATAACATTAAAATGAACCATAAATATATGCAGCCCATTCCTGACGTTAGAGGCTTGTTGACGCCTGCTGTCAGTAGAGGATTCGTGTAAGTAGACTGCGGCTCTTCATAGAGACTAGCCCACCTGTTAACTTATAACCACACAATAGTAGTGCGTGTGTCATGTACTATGTAACCGAACCGGGTGCTTTTACTGATAAATATACGTAAGAAATAGCAAAAAAAACCCATCTATATATTGCATGAAAATTATTGAGTATAAGTTGATATAATGTGATAATACAATAAAACGTACGTAGTTGAACACCCGCACCGTTCGAAAATATTCAGCAGCATCCTTATTTCATAGTAAAGACATATTATGTATGGATAAAGTGGAAAGGTCCATTGTGGTGTATGAATATTATATTTAAATAATTTTAAATCTTGAATCCTGATGAAATAAATAAGCTTGAATGTTGAATTTATAACGAAAACTGGTAAATTACTTTAGATAAATACTAACGTAACGAGAGACGCGGAACATATAACGTGCGTAAATTTTAAACGCGGGACTCTGAATGCCCCCCCCCCCCCCCGCCCCCTCCTGGAAAAATTATCCAATCGCGGCCTCTGTTCTCTATGACGTAACTCATTGCCATCGCTCATTGATAGAGCGCGATAAAACCTCGAAATATTTTTTTAAGTTCGAGAATTGCGCGTGTACGCACATTGAATACGTGTCCGATCTTGTCACGAAATATAGGAAATAAACTAAACCTTTCTGAATTCTAAGATTTAAGATACAAATACAACAAAATATATTTGGTTCAAAAATTGTATTCTTACGGATTGGATTCATTTATATTTCAAAACGGTTTTTAATTTAAACACGGCTTTACAAAATTAAATGATCACATAATTTATGTAGTCTACAAAGTTACTTTTTTTAACCGCTAAACTTGTTTCGCCATTCCTACTTAAATTCCGTTGTTTTCGCCGATCCGGCTTTTAGTATCAATCGGCTTTATCGCTCAAAATCGTAACAGCCAATGTTTCCGGATTACGTTAAGCCGTCAGCTAGCCGTCAGTTAACCATTCAAGGGTCAGCTACCTGAAACATAGGAAACAGATGATAGAAAAGATAGAAATAGGAACAACAGGTATATCTGAAAGGTATATCGTCACCCAAACATAGGTATAAACAAAACATAGATATATAGAATACTAGATAGACCAGGCGGCCAAGATCGGTATACTAGCGGCCAAGATCGGTATACTAGCGGCCAAGATCCTACGGCGGCCAAGATCGTACCGTTCACTGTTGGCTAATACAGAATGATCTCGAGCCGACAGACCATAATGATTAACCGTATGAGATTAGTGAGATAAGGATTAAAACGATTTGGAACGGGACAAGGAATCGGCAATGTCGATTCAACGTCAGCACAGGATCATTAGAGACATGTTCAAAGGTAAGAGTTTGCCCCTAAAGTAAACGAACAGATATCAGTCAGTTGCCTAGTTTCAACAGTAGACATTTCATTGCTCCATTACATCATATCGAGGTCACTCGTGACATGATAATTAGAAAAATTGATAATCTAAAAACTAACAAGTCTGCAGGGCCTGATGGAGTCTATCCCCATGTTTTAAAGGAACTCAAACTTGAAATTGTCTGCCCATTATTACATCTTCACTCTAGTTCATTGAGAGAGGGTACGCCCAGTGTTGGCCACAACATCTGATTTTTGGGGTCCCAAGGACCCCACACTCAGATTTGAGGGGTCCCACTGTAAAATCTGGGGGTCCCATGGGGTCCTCATCTGGAATATGTGGGTCCCATGTTTTTTTCTTAAAATAAACACAACACATTGATCTAATTATAAAGCACTTTATTAAACATGTTGAAAGCACTAGGTATGACATTGTGTAAATAATGTTAATGTGTATATAGAGAATATTAACTATGCATAGTTTATTAACCTTTAGCACTTAACACTTTTGGCCACTATTGTAGTAGTGCCAGTCATTCCAGTGGTAAATTTTCAAAAATATGTATTCTGTGATCTACAATCGTGGCTAAAATTGATATATTGAAACGGCCATTGTATATTTAACTAATGACATTTGAACTGCATGTCAATAAACAATAACTTTTAAGTTTTAACGATTAAGACGCTCAGACACATTTGTATACGCTTGATCAGTTGTATTGGATTTCTCAAGCATGAGTTCCTCTAGAGGGAGATTCCGCTGTTATCCAATCAAATACTGACGCGTCACACTGACGTTTAGCACAACAGACAGAAACATGGCGGGTATTTTTTGCAATTTGTAGGCCAAACAAGAGGGCTTTTAAACTCATTATTTATCAAAATTAAATCAAATAGAGTACTACGGGTGATTTGCGGATTGTGTTTACAATTAAATGTGGTGGTTGAATCTGATTTATGGGCATTAACAACTTTGAGTTGTGCAAGAAAACATACGACAAATCATAGTCTTAAACAACACAGTAAGTTCGTTTTTTATTGAACACACAATGCATTAGGTATATTTCTTAAAGTAAACACATGCACAAATAAATATACACACGATAATATAATCGATAATTAAGCACACGCAAAGTTACCAGTTTCTGTTACACTTTTTCACTGCGTCCCTCGTGCGTCCTCGGGGACGCAGAGGGTTAATTTTTATGCATCCCTCTGCCATTTTTATGCGTATATACACGCAAAAGGGCAACTCTGTAGCCCCCATCACTGGATCATGCCCTCCTAGTTCAGACAAAGTTTTCAATGATCCAGGGGCAGCCGACTTGGACCCAGGCTTGATGTTCGCATTGCCTGGTGATCCAGTGGTGCAAGTAGCATCAGACAGGACCCGACCAGCGGGGCCGACCTCGATCACTCACGGAGTACCCTCGTCACCTGCCTATGGGTCTTTTCCTGGTCAGTCTGGGTTAGATTTCTTTGCTAACCCGATGTCTAACTTTCTTGACCAGGAAGATGACGAAGACTACCTGCTCGGCCCATGAGACGAACATGAAGCCATGGATGTGAGCGTTTACACTCCCCTCAAGGGGAGCATGGCTGCTCGCATCTATGGTATCGCTCCTTCAGGAGCGGGTTTCATGATTCAACCTGTGGGCCGCTTGGGAGTGGACGGCCGCCTGTATAAGATACCACACTTAGCCATGGAATCTTATACGGATGACCTGGCGCATGCTAGTGTGTCTTATGCCCCTCACTCGAACGCGGCTCCAGTGTGCGGCCTGCCCGGGGAGAATGCCATGCCAGCCCTCACGGGCCTGTATGCATTTCCCCAGGCAGTTGGGTATGTCTGTAACCTCCTCCACGGCCCCACCTGTGAATGCCATTGAAGATGACGAGGGCCCGCTGCTCGTCGGCAATTTGCAGGTTGCCACGAACGAAAACTGGTCTGACACAGAGCTCTCTATGGATGAAACGGCCGCCAGTACCTCACGGGCGTGGTTACAGGCTAAGCCGTTGGCCACCTCGGCTCAGTCTCTGCCATATGCAGAGCATATCGTAGATATGTTCGCTGTGGCAGAGGAGTCGATAAGACCGAAAGGCCACCTCGCGAAGGCCCCCATCGAGGTTGCTAGACGTTGCCGGGTTACTGGCAGTCAGTACACTCGGTACAGTCTAGCTCGCAGACTGAGCGCGGATGACCACGCTGCGCTAGAAGACACGCGGCCAGGCTCTCATGCTGACACGGGAGCACTGTGCTTGGGCGCTATGCACTCAGCAAACGCTGCACTGTATGACACTGAGGAGAGTTCGCAGGCAGCAATCAGTCTGCTGTCACATGTCTCTCGGCTGCTATCAGGGGTAGTAGCAGCAGCCTCGGTTCACCAGCAGCCTAGTCCAGTTACAGTCCAACGAGCCATCCAGGACAGGATCAACCTGGCGTTGGACTGCTTGACTAGATCTGTGACAAAGTCACTGAGGGTGAGGTGCACGTTTGCTCTAGTCAATCTGTGCCCATCCCAGGAGCTCAAGTTACGCTTATTGCAAGCGCTGATGGTGGGCCCTGGTCTGTTTGGAGATGAGGGTTGTCGGCATCTCCAAGAAACAGTGAACCTTGTTAACAACCACACATACCAGAGACTTCTAAAATATATGTGCACCCTGCAATCCCTCGGTGCACGTGGGAGATCGATTGACTCCACATTCAGGAGTGTGAGCGGTTAATTCAGGACCGCTTAGTCTTGCTATGGCTTTCGCTCGGATACAGTCCAGAGTGGATAATAGGTCCACCATTGCATCTGCCTCTGGTCCTGGTCTGTACTCAAAATCCAAGAGATCCAGATAAGCCATTGTGCATAGAAGAGGAGATAGAATCTCTAATTTTAAAAGAAGCAATTCAACCGGCGCAAGATTGCTCAGGCGTCTATTCAACCGTGTTTCTTGTGACAAAGAACACTGGAGCGTGGATACCAATTCTCAACCTTCAAACCTCTAAACAAATTTATAGAGACACACCGAGTTTCAAAATGGAAACAATAAAATCGGTGTTGTTGGGGTTAGAGAAGGGGATGTGGACAGCATCGATAAATCTGAAAGATGATTATTTCCACATTCCCATTGCAAGGAGTTTTCGTCGGTTCCTGAGATTCGCTTTCCAGGGACGCCAATGGGAATTCAAAGTTCTCCCATTTGGAATCTTGACGGCTCCAAGTGTCTTCACTCGAGTGGTCCTAGCTATCACAGCATACCTCCGCAGGAGAAATATAGCAGTCCACACTTACATAGACGACTGGTTGCTAAAAGCACACAACCCAGAAAGCTTGACAGCAAATTTGGAGATAGTTTTGAAAACTCTCACAGATTTAGGCTGGATAATCAACGTTCAAACATCAGAGCTGACTCCATCCCAGAAGTTTGTTTACCTGGGTATGTTCTTCGATCTGGAGATAGGATATGTTTATCCATCCAAGGAGAGAGTGGAGAATCTCCTCTCGTGCATACAATTGGTTTGCAGCAGTCGTTAAATTCCAGCACGAGTCTATCTGAGAATGCTAGGTCTGATGGTTTCAATGGAACCAGTCATTCCTCAGGCGGCCTTGCCCAGGCGGCTGATTCAGCTCTTTCTCATGACTCAGTGGACGCAGAGTTCAGGATCTCTGGACTCGCGCATTGAAGTGTTGGATCCTCTCATTCATAATCTTTATTGGTGGATGGAGAGAGAAAACCTCCTGGTGGGGGTCATGCTGACCCCTCCCCACCCTCAGATAACGATGTTTACTGATGCATCGATGGAGGGACGGGGAGCTTGCTTGGAAGAAGCCACAATATCAGGGCTTTGGAATCTGGATCAGTCAAAGGAGTATATGAACATGCTAGAATTAGGAGCTGTAATTCTAGGCCTGGAACACTTCTTAAAGGAAGTGGAGGGAAAGTTTGTGTTGATACGTTCAGACAACTCAACAGTAGTGAGTTACATAAACCGCCAGGGCGGAACGAAGTCGGCCAGTCTCTGTATGATGACATGGAAACTGCTTTGCTGGTGCATGGATCATATGATCACCTTGAAAGCAGTTCATATTCCGAGAAGGCTGAATCTGTTAGCAGAATCATTGAGCCGAAGGATGAGCATTCTGCCTACGGAATGGCAACTAAATCAATATGTGGTGAATCATCTGTTCAATCATTGGGGAAAACCCAACATAGATTTATTCGCAATGACGATGAATGCGAAGATGATGATGTACGTTTTTCCGATTCCAGATCCAAGCGCTATCGCAGTAGATGTGCTAGCCTTCAGTTGCAAGGGAATTTATGCATACGCATACCATCCAACAATCATGATTCTAAGGACTCTCCAGTAAATCAAGCAGGAGAAATGCCAACTCCTTCTGATCGCCCCGAATTGGCCAAGCCGCTCATGGTTTATGGATCTGCTGGACCTTCTGGTCTGCAATCCGTTTCCTCTGCCTCTGATGGACAATATTATCTTCCAGGGCAAGACCCTTCACAACAATCCATCAATGTTTCAATTGACTGCATGGATGTTCTAAAAAAATCCACAATTAAGGAGGGCTTTTCGGAGCAAGCAGCCATGTTCATGGCAAGAGCCAGAAGGGGGTCAACCTCCAGAGCACATAATTATAAAATCAACAGATTTGCAGAATGGTGCTCAAAGAGATGTACCAATCCAATGGATGCATCTATTCAGGTAGTAGCAGATTTTCTCTGTCACCTGTATGATGCCTATAGTTTTAAACCTAATTCTATTGTTGGATATAAATCAGTATTAGTGACTGTTATCCCTTGCTTGGCAAAGAGGGGAAGTGATGAAGTATGTGTTCTAAATGCTGTTATTAAAGGTATGGGCAATCTTAGACTGAGAAATCCTCCACAGACACCGTCATGGAGTCTTTCTCTGGTTCTTCAAGTTTTGAGTGATAAACCTTTTGAACCACTTAGTGCTATTTCTATAAAATTATTGGCACTTAAAACTGTATTTTTAACTGCGGCCGCCTCAGCCAGACGCAGGAGTAAAATTCATATCTTGTCTGCTGACCCTGCCCGTTATCTAGTTACAGGTGAAGGCCTTGAGCTTCTACCAAGATTGAATTTCTTGGCTAAGAATCAATCTTTAAATATCCGGGTCAACCTATAATTTTACCTACAGTAACCAGATATGATCCTGGTGCTAAAGCATGGTGTCCTGTCCGTGCCATAAATAAGTATAAAGAAAGGACTCAGGTTTGGTGGACAGACTCATGCTCCCTATGGTTGCCATATATTGAACCCATGGTAGCGCGTCAAGAGATACTATTTCCAGATGGATAGTAGAATGCATTCAATTCTGTCATAAGACAGCCACTGGAAAACACGTAGATAGAGCCAAGGCTCATAGTGTCCATCGTGTGGTAACTTCCACGGCATTATTTAATGGTGTTTCTGTTGAAGACATTATGTCAGTAGCCCAGTGGCACTGTGAATCGAGTTTCCTCCGCTATTTACACATATCACATTTGTTAGTAGGGTATCCCAACTATTTCCGGTTACATTCTCTTCATCCGTATGGGGGAAGAGGTGATTTCGGTGCTCAAGATATTCAGAGGTCAGTATATGTGACCATTTTGTTTTTGTCTTGTTGCTTGTGCCATGTTATTTTTTAATATAGTGATGGTTAATGTCTCTTAATTGTGGTTCTTTCAGAGAGTTTCACTTTAACGAAGTAAAAACGAGAGGGGTGGCTTCTTCGA